>VZTE01005077.1:1594471-1605237 GCA_013397775.1 Eulacestoma nigropectus | reverse complement strand
AGGGGTGGAGGGGAAGGAGGCGGGAGCACAGGTCGGAGCCAGAAAAATGACAAGTTATCTAACCCAGCTCACATTCAGGTTCCCTACAATACGAATTCATCCATCTGGCCTTAACAGAGAGGAGGCTTTCCAGCACATCCCAGATTTTGACTCGAGGAATTTGACTCGCCCTCTTTTGCTCAGGGGCTGAAGCCGGGCTCGGTGCACTTGTTGGGAGCTATTTTCTCATCGGCGGAGTCAGAGACCGAATTAGTCACCGATCCTTTGTTTTGATGTTATAGCCCTTCTTTCTCCCGTGCGACGCTGCAGAAGGACTTGCTGGGCTCTGTGGGACAAGCCACCTGCACTTCCTTAGCTGTAGGGTAGTTTTGACACGCGTGGGCAGTAACTGCTGATCCCGAGTGCGGGAGAGCATCGGTAGAGGCTGCTCATTTATTTCGGACTGATGAAGAGCTTACCTCTCGGGAAAAAAAAGGGTGTCTATTAACTGTTTATTAATGCGTCTTAATAACTGAAATTATCTCAATAGCATAGAGCTCGGGAGTAAGAACCATTAAATCTGTTCATGTTTTAAGAGGGATCAGCCTGAACAGAAATCAATTAGCACCGCAGACAAAACCAAGCCCTTCTAAAGACAAGTGTCACTGCATTTTCAGCATACTTCGGGAGTTAATCGTTAGCGCCGACCCCGTTCCTTCCTACGTTCAAACATTTCAGCATGAGGAGGCGCTGACAACCCTCAGCAGGATAACCTTGGGAACAGTCCCCATCACCGGGAGGGAGTTAGCCCTCCTTGGCCTTCCGTTTCACACCTGCTGAAAAAGTCCCATGCCGCACTTTGGGGCGAGCAGCGGAGTTGGGCTGGGATACAAACGGATCTTCCGCATCCGGCCCGTCTGCCGGGTGAGCGTCGCGGGGGGAGATGGGCCCGCCCCGCCGGCGCTGGGCACGGGCTCGGGGACGGGGCTGTGTCCCTCGCCGCAGTTCGTGGCATCATTTGCGCCGGAGCAGGTGGCACAGCACGGCAGCGCCGGGCGCATCCCCCTCGGGCAGCCCGAAGGGGCGGCTGCGGGTCGGTCTCCCGCACAGAGTGACTTTGCAGCCAGATCCCTCCCGACTCCAAGCCTTCAGCCTTCCCCGGCTCTGGCAGAGCAGCTGCCCGCGCTGCGGCAGCCTGAGTACGAGTGTGTCGTCCGTGTCCCCCCCCTGCGCTGCTGCTCGCCCTCGCAGGACCCCCCCACGCCCCGGCCTCCCGCAGCGGCTGCGGGCGCCGCAGCCGGGGGCACCGGCGGCCGTGCATCCCCCCCCCGAGGGGGCCGATGCTCTCTCTGTCACCGCCCCGGCGCGTCCCTCTGGCTCCCCCCGTGTGTCCCTCTGCCTCCGTGCCAGCCCCGGCCCCGCGAAGGCCACCCCAGAGATAGACCGTGCATCCAGGAATTTCGGGGGGCGTCGGGGTAAACTGAGGACAGAGATCTGTGGGTCTCTGCTGACCGCTGTGGGGTCGGCTGAGGTTCTCCGGAGTGCATTAAGCATCTCGGGGTTCCGCCTTCGCCGTGCCGCGATGGTGACCCCCGCCCGCCTCGGGTGTGCCCCGCTGCCCCGACTACAACCGGCGAACCCTCACCCCTTCAGGGGCTGCGACCCGGATGGGATTGGTTTATTTTCTCAGAAATAAAAAAAAAAAAAAAAACAACAAAACCCTAACCCAGCCCTGTCGAGGAGGGCACACACCTTTGAGCTTTCCCCCGTGGAACGTTTTTAGGATTTTTAATAGCTAAAGTCAACGTGGCAGCCCAAAACCGTGGGAGCAGGTCAGGAGAACCCCTGCTATGGCACTCTGCCCGCGGTTTCTTGTACCTCTTGGGGCTCCCCGCAGACCTGATTTCTGCACTGTCAGCCTCTAGCCTGCCTACAAGCACCTGGGATGCCAAACCAGACAAACCCCAGGTTTACACCACGCCCCGTGTGTTTCCCGCCTTTGCTGCTGCTTGGCAGAGTAGCTTTTGCCCAGGAGATGGGTCTCCAGCTCCTGGCCATGCCATACTAGGGAGACTTTCCAGCTCCTGCCTCCCATCTGCTCCACCTGCCATGGGGCAGTGGAGGTGAGGGCTTTCCTCTAGCCGGGACTCTTGGTGAGCTGAAGGGTGAGATCCAGCGACAGGAGATGGAAAAGCTTAGAGATGAAGAAAATAAGTGAATTTAAGGCATTCCTGCTGCAGCGGTTCTGGGGTCCTGCTCCGCAGCTGCTTGACTTCCGTATCTCTTATTAGTTAGTTATGGGCTAAAATACAGACATTGTTCAGGGTGCAGAACTCCAGTGGGTACTTCAGATCTGGGTCAAACAAGTGATTTCAGGCTCTGATGCTCAGCTTCAAAATGATGCCTAGCTACAACCTAGCCGCAGGAAATGGACAGTAGAGGCATGTATTTCTCGGGAACTTCCTTTGCAAATCCCGGTGTGGGCTCCATCAGCAGCTTTGGCCCCCGCCTTTCGTGTGCTGCTGAGCCAATTTCTTGAATGCATGTTCTCTGGTATCGCCGGGCAAGAAGGTTTCATTAACACCTGCTGTTAATGGCCCAAGTCTGGCTGGTGGTTGGGCTATGGTCATTTCTTGACCGGCCTTTCTTGACCTTGTCACTGTAATTACTGAAGAATAAAGGTATGTTTGAAATTTGTTTTTATGGCCTGGATATTCTGCATACAGGATAAATAATACCTGCTCCTGCATCTCATCATCAGCATAATTTAACAATTAGCAAGCCAGCATTTGAAAAGTCCAGGAACCAGTATTGCTGGCCAATATTGACCAAAACATTTGTGTAAACAATGCCCATTCATACATATCTGCACAAATCAAAATCTATTGTCACATCCAGAGTATTTGACTAAAAATAAGCAATGTTAATTTTGATATTTTGCTGTATTTTGAACACAACATCAGCAACTTAAATACACCTGAAAATTCCCAAATGTAAAAGTAATCAGAAAGCAACAGCATTAGGTTTATAATGGTTATAGACAAAAGACAATGGGGAAAATCCAGACTACACTAAGGAAAATGACATCTCCATTTTTTTTTTTCCATTGATGCCTTGTGATAAACGAATTCATTTCTGGGCTCCAAAATCTTCAGAGGGTCATAAATCCTGATGAAGACATGCTCCTTCTTGAAGTTGCACCTGGATCACTTTTAGAAACATTTTTTTAAGTTCATGTAAAAGTTCCTTACTGATTAATAAACTGAAATGTTTAAGAGGATACTGGATTAAATGAAAACTTAGTCTTTCATTTTCATCTCTAAGTATTCTTGAGAATACTTATGTCTTTTTCTGACATGGACTAATGACAAATTTGGCTCCTGGATGACCGACTAGGACAAGTAATTTAAAGATTACTACCAGAAACAATTGCTGAAGACAAATTTACTTTTTTCCCCCTGCCATTTATTTGCTCTGGAATCCACAATAACAATTTATATTACATCAAATAAGAGGTACCCAAGGCAAGTGACTTCTAAATGAGCAGAATATTTTACCTCTAGCTTGTAAGGAAGAAAAAGATGTCTCATTTTTGAAGGGCTCAGGTATAAGATTGTGAGGTTTTAGGGAAAGCTTACTCTTTATGAGGCACTCTTTTTAAAGGTATTTCTTCCAAATGTTGAGTGATGAAACTTTTGTCAGTTTCCAAAATTCACACTTAAAAGAAAACCTTAATTTTCTCTTGTGCTACTTTTCTAGAAGGGGAGTTAAAACTTCTACTGAAATATTTATTTATGATCAGCTATAGAGAAGCAGTGATAACCTCAGAGCAAGTTCGCCTTAGTCAGCTGTTATTATACGTCTGACAAACAGGCCTGTCCCCTGGGAACACACTACAAAGCTCTGATAGAGCAAAACATCTAGTAGCAAACTAGTGCTAGTTACAGCTGCAACATGAGCCTGTATCCCACCTTGCTAAATACCTCCTGTTGATAGCAGAAGATATTCCAACCAACCTCCTCCCTAGGACATGCCACCTGCCCTCTGAAGGCTTTCCACCCAGCTCATTCAATTTGTGGCCCACAGTTTTTTCTCATCCTCTTCAAAGTCTCAGCTGCCTCTGACAACTGCAACCATATTCTCCAGTCTTTATTTCTTTCAGGCTTTTAAGACTCGCCTCTTTTACCCTCTTTCCCTTACCTATCCCTTCCCTGGTGAGTCCAGAGAAGATGGCTTCCTATATCACCTTCACTGTGACAGTGCAGAATATCACTCTTCGCTCAGATTCTGTCTTTGTACTTGTTTTCAAAATATCTTATCTTCATGGGTTTTAACATACCAGCATTAATTCAGCATAGCTCAGAGCAAGCTCCTGCTTTCTCAGGCTTTGAGCGTTTTCTTCCACTGTCTTCCCTTGATTAATATTCCTACCAACATTTCTGAATCTTGACCTTCTCTTACTGTCCTTCAAACTAAACCCCAGTCAAGTCTTACATAATTTAGATTAATGTAAGTTCCTTCAACAAATATAATTTTTCTATTTTCCCTCTACCATTGTACAAGAGTGCAGGGGGCTCCTTGGCCCACGTGACCACCTACTCCTGTGCTTTCCTCCTCTGCACCCCTTTGCTCCGCACAGCTGTCAACAGTTTCAACACAACTGTTGTGCTAGCACTGACAATTGTCTTACAGCACCTTTTCCTTAACCACAGTGTTGCTACAGGAGCTTCTGCCTTTCCGGTGCTTTTGATAACATCTTCATGGTCCATTGATTCAGCTTCCCTCTCAAGCATCTGCAGCTTTGCCCAGTTCTGGGTGTAAGGAGCATGCGGTGAGGTTACCTGTACACTGTACTCCTCCTAATCTCTCCTTCAAATTGACTTCTCTAATTTCACCAGCAAAACACTCAACAGAATCAAGGCAGTTGATGGGTTGGGTGGCTGCTCATTGTGATAGGAGTGATTATTTCCTCATCCTCTTTGCACGGGCCTTGTAGCACGCACCAGGCTTGTTCACTCTCCAGTGCCAGGAAAGTACCTCAGGTTGCATGCCCAGCACAGCCAGCTGAAAAGCATGGTTTTCATTTGGCAAGACTTAAAATAAACATAGACTCAAGCACGAACACAATTCATTTGATATATATTTATACATAACTTTCATCTCAGTAAAAAATGTCTTTCCACAGCCTTGATATTTTTAGAGAAATAAATTCCCTTTAGAACACCAAAATTTAATGTTTCCAAGTAAAAAACATACCTTGCATCTTGCAGTTGACGAGGTAACTGCTGTTCTGTCATAGGCTTCTTCAAGGCATTGTCCCCAGGCATCTCTGGAAGCTCCCAGAACGTGTGGCTGTGAGACATTTCCAGCATCCAAACAAGCACAGGACTATGGACCCCAAGGCATGACCCTAGAGCCTGGGTTTTGAATCCCAGCCCTGCAGCAGGCAGTGGGGATGTTCATAAAAGACCATTTATAGGGAGCCTATGTTCAGATCAATAATTTCAGGGCTGAATGCCAGGGAAGGTATCTTCCAGAATTTCACACTTGGAAAAAGTGTTCTCCAAGACACCACATAAGCTGTGTGGGGCATTAATCTTCTGCATTTAGATACATTATGAAACATGCCTGTGGCATGTTTGGACGAATGAACCACGAATAGAGTTCTGAGATACAGTGTTGGCCTCAGACCGCTGAAGGTCCATTCCCATTTCCAAAGGTAACAGCTCCTTCCCAACTTAAATCAAGATTATTTTGAGTGGTTTCAAGGAATTCTGACAATGGACGTAAGTGCGAGATCAAGTCCAAAGTTATTTTGCCTCCTGCTGGGGTCAAGCATGGGCTTTAAGCAAACTCTAGAAAGCTGTGAGACAGGAAGCTGAGGGTACAAGAGATTGTTCTGATGGACCTACGCACAAGAGAAATTGATCCATGGAATGGGAGGCTGTGCAGTCACACAGCTGTGACCCTCTCACAGAGTTTGGATGTCCAGCATCAATGGATGCAGGAGGGGAAGAGGAGATAAAACTCCCTTGAGCCCTTTAAGAAATCCATACTCACATAAGCTGATGTTCCGTCACTTTGACATTGTGATTTTACCTGCTGTCCCTGATTTACCTGCAAGATAAATCTATTTCCTACCTGTAGATTTTTCACAAATCCAAATGAAGACTTTCTCATCATCATGCTGTTATTCAAAGAAGCAACATTCCCATGGAAGGCAAGGGCCTCCAAGGGATCACACTCAACCATATATGAAAGTTGGACGTATATGTAAATTGTTACGTATGTAAATTTTTTTCATTAACATATTGGTGTAAATAGTAATATCAAACTTGATCTTGTGCTTTTTTAGGGTGTGTTTGAATTAACAGCAATACCAAACAAAATACAAAATTGTTGACATTACCAAAATGCCATATCTGAATATTGACCAAATTG
The DNA here is from genome assembly GCA_013397775.1 of Eulacestoma nigropectus. Classification (NCBI taxonomy): domain Eukaryota; kingdom Metazoa; phylum Chordata; class Aves; order Passeriformes; genus Eulacestoma; species Eulacestoma nigropectus. The sequence goes on along the minus strand of VZTE01005077.1, from coordinate 1,598,817 downwards.
TGTTGCTTTTACTTAATATTCTTTACTCCTATCTGTTTATTTGACATTACTTCTATTCTCTCTTATTTTAAGTGATCACATCCATCACTGATATCAACAGGAGAGGGAAAGGTATAGGCACTTGCAATAGGCAGCACTCCTCTTAGGACTCCATATAGGTGACAGTGTCCACGTGTTGTATCTCCCCAGGCATCTCCAGGCTGGGCAAGCCTACATTTGCATGGAGTTGTGGATTATGGCTGGAAATGGGCCTAATTTTTGCAACTATGTTCAAGATCTGCCTGAAACTTTTCCTTGGATTGGAAGACTCATCTCTATATCTGATTCATAGGATTGAGCTTGTGTAAGAGGCTTTCCCTCTGGAACCACCAGACTGGGTTTTCCTCCTTTACCCAACTGTCCATTTCCATAATAAAGGGCTGTGAGACCATCTTCCCTCAGCCAGATTTTCCTGAATTTGTCCAAAGAGATAAGCAGTTTTCAGGAGGGGACCACCAGAGAGCCCTACATAAGCACACTGTCTGCAAGTTCAACCTTTTCTTTGTTATGAAACCAGCCTGAAAATCACAGTGTGGGTCCATGAGATGGAAAATCTGACAGAGATGGAAGAAGAAACACTGGCTACCAGCAGTGATCTAGTGGAATATGATTTTTTTTTTTTTTTTTGCAGTGGATTGTTTTAGAGCTGGATCATTCTGACAGAACAGGCTAGGGATGAGGTCTTCACCAAAACTAAGCTGGGGATGAGGTTGTCACGAGTTATACGAGGAAATAAATGTGTGGGGATGTTGCCCCCGTGGGATGGCTGGCAGCACATGGGCAGCAAAAGGGCCAGGCCTTACAGCCCACAGTACCAGACTGTGTCTGCTCATCCTTCAACCTCAAGTGTGCGCATGGCTTCCCGCACTGCGGGAAGCACGCTGACACCCTGGGGAGCTGGCAGAGCAAGGCAGAGCACGGGCAGGGGCAGCCCCGGGGGTGGAGGACTCAGCCCCACAGGTGGAGCACTCAGTCCCGCGGTTCTGAGCTCCGTCCCACGGCTCAGGCGTTCAGCCCTTCCTGGCAGAAGCAGGGAGATGCCGAGGATGGGGGACGGAGGGGCCGGGTACCAGCGCCTGGCGGGGCCCGGCCAGGACCCGCCCCGACGGCCGCCGCCCGTGTCCGCGGCAGGCGGGGGAGCGAGCGCACGGCAGCGGCGCTCAGCCGCCGGGCGAGGGGCAGCCTGCTCCGGGCTTATCCTGAACGTCACACTGGCTTCGCGGCCGAAATGTGCGTTTCGGTGCGTCTGGGGACATGCTTTGAAAAGGTGACCGGAGTGTGTGGACACGAATGTCTGGGATGAGACTTTTGGGCTGTCTCCCTCCCGTCCCCCCTTCCTGAAGAACTGGGGCAAATCCGTCGAAGGGCTCGCTGGTCCAGCCCCCTCACCCCCCGCCTCCGTAGGCGATGTGCTGATGAAGCCGCGGAGGCTGCGCACCCACCGCCTTCCTGCGCGACTGCTGCGCGGAGGCGGCTGCGCCGGGCCGGGGCTGCTGCACCAGCCCTGCCAGGGAGGGCTTCCACGGGCAGAGAGGTTCACAGTGTAATGAACAGCCTTATCGGCGCTGGTATCTTTACAACTGCTTAGATGACTTTTTAATTGTGGCTTAATGCATTTAATTATGACAACTCTTCCCCATTTTCAAGTATGATGTATTAATATTACAGATCATTAACATTGCTAAATTACTGTAATGACACAGAGTCCTCAGTGTCCCAGTTAGACAGAAAAAAGACCCGCTCTTCTCATTTGGCTCTTTTGTTATTTGCCTTATAGGAAATTCACGCACGATTCTTGAGTCTTTAAAGCATGTAGGAGAGGCTGCTGCTGCTGCTGCTGCACCCTCCTTATTAAATTATTGATAGAGAAAATCCCCCATGTAAAACTTCCCGAGCCCGAGACGGCACAGGAGCTAATATTGTCTTTCTAATATCCACTTCGTCAATGTAAAAGTTAGAAAGCCTCGGCTCTTGAGCGGGTCCCCCCCTCCCCTCCTTCATAATTAGAGCAGACCGTATTTAACATCTGCAAAATAGTCATGCTTATAAGGAATGAGAAATGCGAGATGTTCCATTCTGTTTGCAATGGTTAGACCGTTTTAATCTCTTAACTTCAATATATGTCCTCTAGCAGGCTATACTTCTTGGATTTCATTTTTAGATCCTTAAGGCTGCATATATCTGTCAAACAGACATAATGAATTTAAAGTGCTAATGCCTAGAAGACCAGAAAAAACATTGAAATATATCCTCGGATGATTAAATTACCACCTCTAGCTACTTTACCTCCTTATGTCCAAACAGATTTCCCTTTTTACTTACCAAGTACCGGATCTGGGAGATGTGAAAGATGAAATTTCATGGTTAAAAAAAAAAAAAAAACAAAAACAACCCAACCCAACCCCAACCCAACCCATGAACGGATCGTTAGACAAGCACTTTTTTTTTTTGTTTTGTTTTGTTTAAGCATCGTTTCAGATATGCGCCTATAAGATAGGACTTGCCACTGACTGGACGTATTTTTCAATTACACCCGAGCTCCAGGGAAAGCCTGGGGTGGGAGCCCATGACTTTGCAGCGCTCACCTAAAGGCTGGGGAAAGCAGGGGGATGAGATGCAGGCGCGTCCGACGACGGCGGCGGCGGCGGGAGCGAGGGCTCTCCCTGCCCTGCCCGGCACCCCCTGCCCTACCCGGGGGCTGCCCCTGCTCCCCCGCCGCCGCTGCCGAGCGGGGCGGCCCCGGCGGGGTGGCCCGGAGGGGATTTGGTGGGGGGACGTGGAGGCGATCCCGGCCTCGAGGGTGCCGCGCATCTGCGAGGGACCGGCGAGTCTGGGGAGAGCGTGGACAGAGGGAAGGCGAGCAGATTTGTCGCTCTTTGAAATGAAACGTTATAATCCCTCCAACAATCCTGTTGACTGTGAGCTGTAGCGCCGGGAGTACAACACGGTGGAAAAAAAAAAAGATACATTGTTGGATAAACAGCTCCTTATAGGTAAAAACTGAATGGGCCAAATAGATGAATAAGGCGACACAATGGAAGGGGGGGGTGGTGAAAGGAAACGAGTCGGTGGCAGTGGAAGAAAAGGTAAAAGTGAACAGAGGAGACAAAAGGAGGGAGAAGAAAAAAATGTAGATGAGTGAGACAAAAAAGCAAAGAGAAAAAGAAAAGAGAACAAGAGGGGGAAAGAAGTAATATTTTCCTTGATAAAAATGCACAAAAGGGAAGATGAACTTTGTTCTTTTTCTCTTTCTACTTTCCTCTCTCTTTCTGCTTTTCGCCTCGCAGCACGCCAGCCTAAGCTGAGAGCTGTAATGTCATTAAATTGCAAATGCTTTTTCATTTCCGACACACACTGTTTACTTATCTGGCAAAAACATATGTTGGAAGGAATCCGTTAAATTCTGCCCATTGCCTTGGGTAAAAGTGCAATGGAAACGGACCCACTGAGCTTCTTCTTTCTTCTTCTTTTAGCACTTCCCTTATCTACAAGACTGCTTCGCAGAAAACTGGCTAGTTCAATGAAAAATGAAGATACAGCAGGAGATTAGAGAAGAACACTGAGCAAAAAATTCCTGGAGAGAGGGTCACTCCATTGCAAATGATTTCACTCCTCTAGATCTGCATAAATTACTATTTTTAAGGCATCTCCAAAGTCTGTATATTTTTCTCACTCTGTCAAACATTTAATTTCACGCCCCGTGTTCTGAATATGCTAAAATGCATATCTCTGATGCACCTTTAAGCCAGAAAAACGAATGCAAAATTGAAGATAAAATGATGTGATTTGCACTACAAGCCTATTACTTGAGGTATTTACATATAGTTTACCTCTGCAGTTCTGAGAATGATTTATTAAAAAAAAAAATCTGGATTAAGCTCGTATAAATATGTATAAATCTTTGTTTAGAAAATAGATTTTGCAGCTGTTGTGTCAAAAAGTTCTTTAAGATTCTGTGAAGAATTTTCCTTTCAGTCTGCTTTAAAAAAGAGGGGAAAAGGACAGTATTTGACATCCTGCTTTGGCAGGAAGGAAAACACACGCGCGCACACACACGCGCACACACACACAAACACACACACTTTCAGACATTCAGGATTTTTCTAAAGACGAGTTTTGTTTGTTGTTTGTTTTTTGTTGTTGGGGTTTTATGTTTTCCTATTCCACACTTATCTTCCTAAACTTCTCTGCTCACATCCTCTACCCCTCACTCGCTGGGACTCGGTGTCAGCCGCACTCTGGGTTTTCCCGAGCGTGTGAAACAGCGGGTCAGGTGTATGAAAATAATCGTAGGCTGGGGAAAAAAA
>VZTE01005077.1:1569595-1588669 GCA_013397775.1 Eulacestoma nigropectus | reverse complement strand
TGAGAGAATTTTTTTTTTTTTTTTTTTTTTGGTTACAGAAAGCACATTTTAAAAGTATAGTTGTCGAGTTGGGATGCATGGATTGAAGACAACTGGAAGAAGGCTGGAAGCTATTTTTTCAAGATGAAGTTATGAAATCAAATTGATAGAATGGGTAACTGTGGATAAGCACGAAAAAACAAGGTCTTATCAGCTGTTCTCACAGGAGATGTAAGTTAGAGGGAAGAGAAACACTTTTACATACTTGAACCACTCCTCAGGCATGATCCAGAGGCAGTAAGTTTCAACAGAGAGTACAGGTTAAGTATGAAGCTTTGTCCATTAGTCATACTTGAATATTTCCCCCCCTCCCCGAGCTATCCTGCACCAAATTAACGGAATATCACCGCAGTCATAGTGACGTACTGCTACAGTGCTAAGAGACCTGGGCACCTGCTAAGAGACCCTTTGTACCACTTACCATGAGAAAGCGACACTTAATTGCTACAGTTACATTAATACCAAAATTAAAATTTATTTTCAAGTAACTGGATCCAGTGCCAAACTAAACTAATGTTACCTGTTGACTTAGGGGGCAATGTGGGAAAGATGTAAAAGACACCACCTCATGCTTCATGCTTATACTAATGAACCATGGCTTGTTGTGGGGTATATTTATAAAGTGAAAATAAGGTAAATGGTATCGTAATACTGACCAAATCAAGACTAGAACTACAGGAAGTAAGACAGCACTTCTGGAGAATAAAACAAATGCAGTGCCTCTTCCGAAAGTCACGTAGAGGTTTTTTTGCATAGATTAAAACTTTTATCATGATGGATCATAAACTGTAAAGTAGTATTTGAGTCTATCAGAAAATTCTATTTTATGTGTGAATTTGAAGTCTTATACATGAGGACAGATAGAACTCTTCTACTACATTATTGGAGACTTATCAAAACCAGGATGCTTTTTTCTTGAGAAGATGAAAAGTACAGAGATAAGTAGGGAAATAAAGACTGAAGTTTTAACCAATAATATTTTTGTGTGGTTATCAGAGGAATGTAATAATTAATCTTTTAATCATTCTGAAGATTGTGTGAAATCATAATACCTCATCTTTTCCAGCCTCAACCTGCCATTCTTGATCTGAATTACAAACAATAAGAAAGGAGATGATTTAATGAGCAACTTTGTCATGTTGCCATTTTGCCTTAGTCAAAGGCAAATGTCTAGTTTTGCCTCTAAACTAAAATGGAACAGACTTATGTTTCAACTATGCTCACAAATGAGGCAAACATAAATGGAAAAGTTAAGGCTATTTTAAAGCTAGAATCAGTGTCTTCACATTTTCACAGAGACAAAATCAAATACTGTTAAGAAGAAGCAAACACTGATTTACTAGAAAATAAAATCCATTTTGTGAAGAAACACGTATGAAGTCTAAACTAAGCTAAATTCAAAAAGAAAAATTTCACTCACAATGGCAATAGGTATGTTCTTATTATGAAAGAAAAAAAATGTCAGCATGATTTAATCATACTCTATAAATAGGCACTTCAATAAAGTATATATTTACACTGGCTTTCTGAATGCTAGGGCATCACAAAGTAGAATGGCTTTATTACAATGGATGGAAGATGGCAACTACTTAGAACCCAGTGCCAACATGGATTATAACAAATCCAGTGAGTATTTTGTTTTTCAATTATTCATAGAAAATTTAATCCTGATTAAGTATCCTTGGGCAGGAATTCATGGGTAGTTGATGACTGAAACCAACATTTATTTGAAATGCTTCTGTTAATTTAATCTGTGTATATGGCTTAATTATGATTGAATCCTCAATGTTACAGAAATGAATTATATCAGGATTAAAATTCTAGTACCACATCACCCATTCCATTTTCTTTGCCTTTTTTTTTTCTCCTTTAAAAGATGCAAGGCTGCTGTTTTAATTACCTTTATGTTGCTATGTATTCTAACCCTCAAAAACTGTTTAGACCTTGATTACTGGATGAAATTTTTAGTTACCTTTACTTTTTTTTTAAAAAAGGCAGATATAAACCCGATTTACATTCCCATTAGAATTTTAACCAGTATGAACATTAGATGCAAAAAAGGCTTTTCTTTCACACCCATGATAAAGAAAAGTTTCTTGCAGTCAGTTGTGAACATTTTACATATGTTTTCTAGACGATTCTCCCTCCTTTCTTTCCCCATCTTTTATACTGATACATAAAATGCATTTTCTCTAAAGCATGAAAATAAAAAAACCCCTTGTGCTCATCGTTATGCATCACACCAATTTCACAACTGGCCTATTTTTAAACTTGTTTGAGCATGTAGATGTTTTAAGAACTGCATTTTATAAGACCTTCAAACCTAGTACTGACACAAAGTAAGGGCATTTTTGGTGTCCGTGAATGGGAGAGAAAAGATTCATTGTACTCTTCTGTGATACAGCTCAGCACCACTTGTTAAACAATACCTATAAAACTATTCAAATTATGGATTTTTATACTTCACAACACTTTAACACATTAATCTAGGAATCTTGTCAGACCAAAGGTCTGCGAAGTGCTCTGATATTATCACTCAGTTTTCCAGTGAAATCAATGTATCATACACTTGTGACAAAAATACCTGTATATTTAAGTCATTATTGCACATTTATTACATAATGTATTCTTCCTAAACATCTCAGAAGTGATGTCGATTTTTATGTCCAGAGGATACTGTTAGTGGCAATGTCACTGATGACAGTGAAGATACTTCCCAATATAGACTATGAGATAGAAAAAGTCTGTAGAGGATAACCATGGAGATGCACTGACAGAGGATAACACCTATGGTAATAATCTAGAGACAACAAAAGAGAGAAAAAGAAATAGTAAGTGAAAAAAACCCTCACCAAACAAGCCACAATAAATTTCTATTAGCACGAGTGCTTGAGGTTTAACTTTAAACCTTTTAATACTGCTGCAGTTACAAAAGATTTGAACATGCATCTTAAGCCCAGGAATCAGACTCTCACACCTGGGTGTTTTTAAATCAGTAGATAGCCCTGGGCAAGTCACATAACCCTTCTGGCAGTCTCTGTTCTGGGGAATTTCAGACTTGCAATTCACCACCCATGCAGTTTCACAAGCAGAGGTGATGTTTAGATATTCTATTCTTACAACAAACAGAGTGGGGGGTGGGGGGGGCAAAAGAAAGCTCAGAAACACTTTGCACTAGAACAGTCATGGAGCTGAGGATAGTGATTTATCAATCTCACTTTGCCAGACCTCTTTCAGTTCAAGCCTCTTCATCTGTAAAAGCTGTGTAAGGCTGTACTTACCAAATGCCTGAAGATGTAACTATTGTTTCTGAGAAAGCACAAGCCTTCAGTTTATGTACAGGCAGTCTTTTAAAATACATGTTTTTCTTAAATAAATATGGTATTTATTGATCATGCATTTCTTTATTGTATTGAAGCGTATTTGAAGAAGCAAACACAGCTGAATCGTCATAGTGTAGGAACTGCAGCTGCACGTAATGGTTAAACTTGCTCAAATGCTTGAGGAGAGCAATTATAGCCTTCCTTCAGTAAGCTCAAAATACTGCAAAAATACTACTTTACTGATCCCACCTCTAGACACTATCCTCCTGCCCTAAGGATGTTTTCATCAAGCAAAACAAAAAGTCTCTTTATTAGTAACTCTAGAGGAATCAATTTTTTTCTGCCTAGATTTCCTTTTCTTTTTTTTTGTAAATCAAACGCAGTATTTAATTGATTATATGTATTTAATAAAATCTTTTTCTTTCCCTTACATATCCTCTACACAAATAAAAGCTCAGTTTATGAATATATTTGCATACAAATGCACAGATGGTTATAAGCATAAAGAAAAGATGCAAACCCTAAGCTGGAATGAGGTAGTCAATCACCTGACAATAGTGGTGCACTTCATCTGAACATGGCAGGCTCCACGCATGGAGTTCTCCACTTCCCAGTATGTTTAAGCAACCGAGAAACTCAGTGAGTCCACCTTTGTTTTTAACTGTTTGGAGCTTACAAACCTAACAACATATTTGGACAGACTTCTTGATCTAAAGAATTTAGTTCAGCTACAGGTTCCCTGACCTATTTAGCCACATAAAGCTTTTAAAGGATGAAGACTAAAAAGCAAACAACAAAAAAAATCCACTGATTTATCTTTCTACTCCCTTTGTTAAAAGAATCCCCAAGGTGTTTTTAATTAAAAGCAAACAAGCAAACAATAAAACAAAACACCCCCTCCACATTTTCCTTTGACTTAACAATCTCCCCCTCTCCCTCCCTTAACCTAGAAATGATTACCCTTAGATGATTCCAGCCCTGTGTGCCTTTGTAAAATATGACTCACATTAGCATCAATGAGAGCTGTGTGACTAAGACTTTTCAAGTTGCTTTGGGGTCATAAGATTAACAGCCTAAGAGCATGAGTTTGCTAACAAACATTAAACATGAAGAACAACTACTATTCAAATTTCATCTCTTTTATCTTGCCTGTACATACCTTTTCTCTTTGATAGTCTCTGAATATTACAGAAATGGTTGCAAGACATGGGTGGCACAAAAACCAGAGAATGCAGGCCTAAAAAAGAAGATGAGTGTAAGTTGTGAAATGACTACATGCCAGCTTAGAAGAAAGAGATGACAGTTACAGGAACTACATTTACATTTCTGTCTATTTTATGAACCCATTGTTTAATTCTCAATCAACATAACGAAAACCACACAATGAAAGGTGGGATTTCTGTTTTAAAAAGCTCTATACTCCTTGTCAAATAAAAATGACTACTCAGAGTATGATGACAGGGTGCAATGTAATCAAATCAGACACTTGTAAACATTAACTTTCTTATGGAGGAAAAGAGTTTAGTGCTTCAGTCAACTGCATGCCACAATTATATTTACAGAAGAGGGAATCAGTTTGCTTGATGTAACCCATACTTTGGCAAAGGTGATATAGAACTCCCTTTTCAGCGTGCTTCTCTCCACCGTGATAACCTGGTACAGTGCAGCAGCCAGTGACAGAGCTAGGCAGACTCTGAGGCCAACGAGCAGCCCGCTCGCCAGGCCATGGTGCGAATGGTAGCTGTGGTGATTTGTATCTTCAAACTGCTCCCAAATTAACAAAAAGCTCTGAAAAAGAACAACAGCAAAGTACACTTACAGTAAACCACGTTACACTAAATCTCAATTAACCTTCCCATCACAGATTAAGTTATCTGGTAATGCTCCACTCTATTTGTCAGCCACTGCCATGCCAAGCAAAAAAACGCAACAAACCCTAGTCTGAACTGCTTTTTGGCGTGACCTATTACTCCAACTGCAACTGGTATGATCACAGTCTCACTTCTTGGATTCTGTAACTTTTAGAAAGCTTGACAAGTTAAAGTTTCCTCTAACTTGGATAGAGGGAATGTAGCACCTTAGAAAAAAATCAAAAGTAACCACCTGAACACTTGTCCTACTCTGCAGGAAGACCACTGAAATGATTTCACAGAGCTACAGGGAGGTGCCTCCTTTCACTTGTGATCCACAACCTGTAAAGCTTGTTTCAAAGGCAGGCGACTACGCCTTTTCTTTCAAAATCCTAACAGGATTCACTTTTCTTCTCAAAGATGGGGAAGTAAGAGGGTGGTGCTGCTGCCCCTTTTATACAATAGCCTTAAGGCTCAAGCATTCACCCAGGTTGAACTTGCACCTCCCACAATTCCCTTCTTTGCCTAAAGGATATCCAATTCACATCTCCCACCTCCTTGGAGAGTGCTGCAACTGCCAGGTTATAGGGTGTTCTTGGGTGGGCCACTCTCCACCCCTTCTATTGAAGCCGTGCCATTGTGGAGAAAAGAATTCAACATCAGCTAGGTCAGAAACTGTGAGCGAGCCTGACTCTGCAAGCATCTGGCTCAGAAACCTCTTAGGGTCTAGGAAAGGGAGTGTCACAGGTTCCAAATGCCATTCCAACATCTGGCCGAACACTCTAGCCAACAGATAACTACATATAAGATAGTAAGCCCCTCCTTAACTCCCAGTGTTGTATCTGTCTGCTGCACAATCCAATTTTGTAGGAACACAGAGCAACAATATTGATATTCTCCAAGGAAAAATAGACTAACAAGTGCCTAGTTTCTGAATCTTAGTTGTGGAGAAGGCAGGCGCCAACTAGTTGCATAAAAAAATGTGTCTTGTTGAAGAACACCTTTTCAAGACTTTGGGAATGCTAACATTATAAATTAGAATACACAAAGTTTAGACTCTCAGAGCATCATGTAGCAGCTGAATGGCGTTTTAGAACTTGAATATACACTGGAATCCAGTCCACCTACTGCACATATCTAACTTGCACTGAAGCTTCAGGTGCCTAATAAAGCAGGTTTTCTGAAGAAAGGTAGGCAAATTTGATTTATGAGTGAAGTAGCTCTGAAGGCCTTCAGAAGCAGACATTGTATGGCTCAATTTAGAAATATTAATTAGTCAGATTCCTTTCTGAACACATTCAAAGGCTTTCTCACTACATAAAGACAGAAAGGTTACTAACATTAACTTCTTAACAATGTGTAATCCACCTGTGCCTTCCAAAGGTGGGTGTCTTTGAGTCTCATCAGTCGAGTATGAGAATAATTTTTGCTTAGAGTATCCTCAGAGAGTACTCCTGTGCTTTTCCCCTCCCTTACCTAGGGGGGACATAGCCCTGTCATTTCCCAGCTGCTGTCATTTCAGTCATTCCTGAACTACCTGGATGGAAAATGGAAGGATGGGAGAGGGATAGATGTAAAGTATGTGCATCTTCAACATCACTGATTACTAGCAAACAATCTGACCAACAGGCTTCAAACGTTCTCACCATAATGCTCAGAAACAGAGTAATTTCAAGCAAACATCTTCAAATGATCAAATTACTTGACTGAGAATTCTGTCAAGGACAAAGAATAAACTGCTCCCAAATCCCTGAGATACAGCACAGTGTTTGGTAACATTGTGTCTACAGCACTAGTTTTGGCATGAAATTGATGAATTCCTATCACAGAAGTTATTTCAGTCCAGTTAGAACATGCTCAGACAAGAAACAAGGGTTCTACCAGTTACAGAATCAACTGCAGTCTTGTGAGCAATTTCCCTTTTGATATTTACATTTGGGAACAGCAAAAGTATTTAGCTTACCTGGACTGTACATATTCTGCTTGAGAAAATAAAAGACCCCCAAAACCTACGTATAGAATGTTCCTGACGCAAGCGAGCTTCTGGGGGGAAGCCATATAGGCTGATGGAGATAGAGCTGTGATACTGCTCTAAGAAGAAAATATCCCTGGGATCTACCTTACCTTAAAAACCAGAGCTCATAAAGGCCTAAATTTTCCTTAGTCTGCACCAGGAGTAACAGCAAAGAAGGAAGCCACTTTCATGAGAAGATGACAAAGAGCTGGAGTAAAGGAATCATGAGAACAAAGCCCAAATCCTCATAGGATAATAGTGTCTGACAGCAGAGTATGTTCTGGACTAGCCCTTTAAAGAGTGTAAACAACACAACATCAATTGATCAAAGGCTGTGTATGGTGACAGGAATGTGAGATCATAGAACTCCAGTTTCCTTCAGGTTCATTAGATTATTCCAAAATAAGCAGAAGGCAGAGGTGTTAGAGGCAGAGATGGAACTGTCAGTGCAACACAGTGTAAACGCAGACAAGGTGAAGGTATCATTGCCCTTACCATGAGCTGGGGCTGTTCTCACTCACCTGAGAAAAGCAGGATCCCATAAAAGAGAAATCTGTGCCATTGAGTGTTTCTAGGTAAAAATGGATTAGGCAATCTATTCCCAATGAAGAAGAGCTTTAATAGACAAGCATGATACTGAAGTTAAAACCTCTTTAGTTGTGAAAGATAAAAAAAAAAAATTAAATTTGGTTGAGAAATGAAGGTCAAGGAACCCTGAAGTCCCTTACCTTGACCACAGAAAGGCAAGTATCAGCTCACGTAGCTGCAGTATCAGGAACAAACTGAAAAACACCAGACATCAACCTGCTGAAGTAGACATCAGAGACATCTTTTGCTGGCAGTGAGCAGGACTATGTTTGAGCTCTGAGAAGAAATCAGGGGGACAATTCTAATTGTTATCCAGAAGAACAACAGTGCTTAGGTTGTAGACAAAGAACTGGCTGAGAGAGGTAGCTAAAGAGGTGACTCACACTAGCTATGCCCAACTGCTTTTTCATAAGGTGAAACAGAATGACCACCTCCTTGTTTACGTAATACACTGTTCAAAATGCCTGACTTTACCTGTACATAAACCTGACCTATCCTGGCTCACAATGGACACCAACCACTGTCCAGTACTGGCCTTCCTCTTCAAATACTAGAGGAATGATGGCCATGGCTATCATCCTGATGTTCCAGATATACAAGCTGAACCTCCATATCCTTATGAAGAAGAACTAGACACTCTTCCTTTATGTCATGAGGAAACAATTATGGTAGAACTCCTTCCCTTCACTATGCCAACACTGAATTCATGACAAGCGAAGATAACATATCAATCTCCAGCAAAGACAGGTTCTCATGGGACAGATCACCCCTGAGAGGCAAGGGGAAGGGGGAAGCAAAAGGGAAATTAGAAGTAGCAGAAAGGCAAACTAGCTGTTTCTAACCATATATAGTTCTCAGGTATCTGATGTCACACAATGCCAGTACAGCAAAAAAGGGTTTAGATCTAAGGTCAGAGGTAGAGCTCATTCTGAGCACATATGAGAACCCCTGTGTAGGGTGACGTCTAAAGCAGTAAGATTCTATGCCATTTTGATCAGGTTCAGAGCAATCAGCTTATCTTTCCAGAATCACTGCCTCCAGTCTGGTTAGCCCTGAAAGCTGAAATTGCTCAGGTCTATGTGCTGGGAAAGGCCTGCCACCAATGAAGTTCTGCACGAGGTTCGTGCCTCAGCAGCAGAAAGCGGAATTTTAAATGAATGCACAGCAGCCTGGGAATCTTTTGTTCTGTGGCCGAAATAAAGAACAAGTTAAGGCAAAGGGAGATGCTAAATGGCAGACTTGTCCCTCCTTTGAGATGTTACTTCTTTGCATCTGCAAAGACCACAAGACACTGGCTGACTAGAAGGATGTGTCCACCCTACACTGAACGTAACCCATAAACACAGCCCAGGAAATTGCTAGTGCTTCTGAAAGAACAAAAAGAAAAAATCCATAGCATCAGTACAGAGAGGAAAAAAAACCCTGAAAATTTGCTGAGTAATTTGAACTAGCAGTAGGCAAACAGGCTCAGACAGTTTGCCAGTCAAAACTGCATTTAAGTTGAAGAATAACATGTTTTCTCAGGCTGTCCACTTCCTTGACTTCCCTGAAGATGAGATGAGGACAGGTACAGGAGAATGTAAATAAAACTAACATGGTGCAGTCTCTATCTGCTGCATTAGGGTAATGCACATGGTTTCCAGCAGCCTCCACAGCAAGTCCTCAGAACATCTGTGATTATCCCCATAAAGTCTGTCCAATCTCTGGCATAGGAGGAAGCTGGCTCTCCCATAAGAATCTCTGGGAAAGATCAGAACAGGAAGAAGGTTATTCTAGGTTTTTAGTCATTAAAAGTGCTCACTGATTGATTACAGCAGGTCAAACACTCACGTTAATCTAGACAGACCAGTGAACAACTGACTAATCCACAGATGAACTCTTGAACTCACCACACCTTCAATAGAGGCGATACAGTCTAAATCCTGTTTCCCTGAGCTCAACAGCTGCACTCTGTATTCAGGAGAACAAATCCAGCAGAAGGTGTATTTCGTAGGAACTGAACCATGAGATGGGAAATATCTTCTCCAGAAGGGCAGGGATACTCTTGGTGTGAGGGAACTTTTGCTGGAGACAGCAGACACTGATATGGGGGTGCAAAACCACCCAGGTAATGCTATATTCTGATACCCATTTTCTGTTCCTACAAGACTCCTGCTAAACCTGACATTCCCAGTGGTACCAAGAGGAGATGTGGTAGAGCTGTGCCTTACTAGTGAAAAGTAAGATAGACAACTTTGTGCTAATGTTCCAGTGCTGATCCAAGAGCCAAATGATGTGTAATGGACCAGTCTTGGGGGAAGCAGCATATATGTATGATGCCTGCCCCACTTTTACCATAAGTAACAACCAAAATAAAATCAAGCTGATTATACTGTCTTTTCTATGTATAGTAAAAGGAAATAACAACAGAAAACTTTCCAGTCTCAAGTGGCAGAGTACTAACACACCCATACATATGCACAAGCGCAGAGGCATGAATAAATTAGATACCTCAGAAGTCTTCTTTACCACCAGCACGTAAAAATTCTGGTGTTAGATAGATTCATTCCACCTTACTTTGACACCCATCTTTAAATTTCAACAGTCCCATTGACCTTAACTACCTTTGGTTTATATTCTTAATTAGCAAGAAATGTCAGCTCCCAGCAACTCTTAATGTTCTAAAAGTCCACTTATTTAGTATAGAAGCAGCACTAATTACAGATACTACCCAAATGGCACAAAAATCTTCAGTATAATCTCTTCCTCATTACTGTCTCCAGTTTCTCCCTGTTCTTCTCTATCTCAATGGTTTTCAGATTCTCTTGTCTTTATGATGTGATTTAAAAAAATTTGTTTACAAAAGGCACCACCAGGGTTGAATGATTTCCATTACAATTTACTTTTAAGTTACTGGTTTACTTAACTTTCTAATTTATACTAATGGAAAATATTTGAATGAAATTATGTGTCAGATCATTTGTATATTTGCAAGACCAATCCTGCACATGAACCTCTCAAGAATTCGCTTACATTGATTGAAAGGACCATTAGACATTCTGTTTGAGTGCTTCCAAAAGGAGAGCACTGATGATTTCCTTTTTTTTCATGACAACAACTTTGTCACAGCAGCTTGTCTTTCCTCCCATGCTGCTGGTTGTCAACCTGCATAATGTAGTTCACAATGCCTCAGTTGTGCTGATAACAACTATTTACATGACCACATTAGAAATCAGATCAATAAAATGATTGTGCAAAAAAAAATTTTTAAACTTTTTTCTTCCGTTTAGATTGTTCCACTAATCTGGTTCACAGTATAATGCTACAAACAATTGGCACAACCAGGAGTTTGGAAAACTGTGGGAACTTCTTAAGTGGTTTTACTGCTAGACAAAAACATACTGTGGAGCTACACCTTAAATTGTTAAAGTAAAGGGAAGGTGGTGTTACCTATTAGACATACTGGGTGCACATTATGCTGTGGGCTTTTTTCCAGTCTTGATACTCCCTCCCTCAAAAAATTAAAATATTGAAATTATTTGGTTCACAGTTCTGTCATACTTAATAGCAGCTGTACACTTCAGTGTAAGAATGAATATGAAATACAAACCTGTGTAACAACAACTACTACGGCAATGCCAGTAGATGTTGGACTGGAATCCCACTGAAGAGGTCTGCCATGAGATTTCTTCATTCTGCCTATTGTCCAGCCCATACACAGACTCAACAATAAATACAGCATTTGTATCTGTGAAACTATATCACACACTATTGAAAACAAAAGAAAAAATGAATAAAATTACAACAAAAGAAAAATTTTGGGTTTTTTCCCTATAGCAAAGAGAAATGTTCTACATACCCACAAAGAATGGATGCTTATGCCTCTGTATCACCTTTTAATTTTGATGAGTTAGATTAGCTAAGGTTGCTTTGCCACAAAATGTGGTTTTCAGTGACCAAACAGATCACTATCAGCTTTCTCCCAGTTATGCTGCAATTCTGCAAGAACACAGGCACAGTGCCACGTCTTTCTAAATCCCACTCTTGTGTCAGAGTAGTCTGGGCTCAGGAGTGCATCTGCATAAATAGACTTATAAATGCTAAAGAACTAAAATCATATGTATATTAATCACAGTGCAAATATGAAACATGATGAAATGAACTTTCTTTGCTCTGAAGAACTTTTGTTCAAAAATCAGAGCGTTACATTGTACTTTAAATTAATTGCACTTTGTCTTAAGGATGTAGTAGCTTCCAGAAGAAAGCACAACTGTTTAGGACAAATTCCACTCTGAGATACTTAAAGGGGAAAATATAATGAATAACCCTAACACAAACTTCATTTAGATCAACAACTCGTCTGTATTTCATTTTATTAAATGCAAAGTACCTTTGCCTCATTTTGCTATGTCCATTTTTACCTGTTAGCGAGCAATTAACCCATACTCCATAAAGTTACATTCTTAATCAGTGTCTCAGACTTGTGTTTGAAGCTGCATCAGAATAAAGAAAATTTTAAGCTAGAATATATTAAAGTCTTTATTTGTAGCCTTGCTGCAGCACTACTGACAGTAGAAAAACCTGACAATTTCTTTCTGAGTGATTGTTAGCTTTAGACTGGTAAGTTTTTGACTTAATGAACAATTTTAAAGTTGGTGTTGGGATCTGACTCATTGTACTGGTGTAGCAGAGACAGAAAAGAAAAATTGATTCTTACACTATATAAATTGTAAATTTGGTTCAGAAACTAGAGGTTGGGCACTACACACAGCAATGCCTTCTTTTTCACTCCATTAATATTTTAGTTCGATTAAATTTGTTTCTTATTTGTAATTTTCACTTACACTATCAGGTACAAGAATAATATTCCTGTCACAAAAAAGTAAAGCTCTACTTTTATACAACTGGACTATTAAAAAAGATAAATACCACATCTATTAAAAATACTGGCACAGAAAATGTTGCCCTCATACAGAAATTAATATGGATACATGGGAAGTGTGCCAAAAGAAGATCATCTACCATATTTCCCTGACACTCAGCAATACTAGCAAAATAGGGGTATAAAAGAAACTTCAAAACGCTAATTCCTGGGATATGCTTCGTATTTTCAGAGTTTATATGCTTAAATGCTTCTTAATGTATTAAGACACCTTTGCTGTTTAAGATCTGTCAAGAGCTTTTAGTAAATACAAACTTGATCATTCTTTGATAAAATGAACCAGCACTGATTTTGGGAAAAAAAAAGACCATGGAATTCTTTTCCAATGCTACCTATGGAGAGACAGTACTCACTCGAAAAAGAACTGATACATGAACCAAAGGCATGCCAAACCAGTGTGACAAATCCAAACTAGAAAAATGACTGAATAAATCTGTGTTTTCTACAGAGCATTTTATTTTCTGTCACTCCTTGAGATAACCTGCCCTATAAAGTATAGCCAGACATCATCTCTCAATCATATCTTGGATATAGATACTGCTCTGCTTCAGTGTGGTAACAATTCAAGTGGATTCCCAGAAAAATTAGTGTAAGACAAAAATCCACAACCAGCTTTAATCTTTGACATCCCATACACCTTGCTAGAAAAGAACAAGGGTGAGAAAAATTTTAAAGATTACAATAATCCCACAATATTCAGGGTCAGAGTAAAGTCACGTTACCGAGCTGATAGCATAATTGTCTGATTTCATCACAATCCATCTTTTTTGACTATTCAATGGACATAATAATAGTCTTTGACTTTTCACATTTTGTTCTCATTAAAAGTTAAAAGAACACCACTTGCAATGCTTCTGAGTGCCAATATTATTTGTGTGATTTCTGCAATTAGCTTAGGTGGTTAATTAGACTGAGGCTCAGGTCTTTATACGTGGTAAAGACTAAATCGTATCAGGAAAAGAATAACTGCTTGAGATAGTATCTGAGCAGGTTTTTAGAAAGGTATTCTGGCCACACTGCAATTAATAGAAATTTTAACAATTATTTTAAACTCAGATTTCTGTTGCCATATAGGAAAAAAGGTATCACCTTCCACCTTCAAACTATACTCTTGCCATCAGCCATTCTTTGGAATTGGAATTGCCACTGAAGCTTTCCACATTTCTATTACTTCTGCTCTTTTACTGTTTTGGAAACCACCAACTTCAGAGACAGTAAGAAAGGAAAACTTTCTTAGCTGAATTGATTCAAAAATAATATTAATTATAACCTTTGCTTTATCTAAATAAAAGTGGGCTTTTGACTACAACACATACACAAAAAAAAATCTAACATGCAGCTCTTCTCTCTGAAGTTCTGGCTGGATAGTTAACACTGAGGAGGAGTTATGACTACCTCTATATTCTCCATTGAATTTCATTTCATGAGATGAGAAGGAACATTTAATAATACAGTTGCTGGAGAGGCTGCAAGGAGCTGCCAGCTCAAATGGTTAAAACAAGAAAGAGGCAATTATTGTGGTGCCAGGTGCCATCAAGAGGCTGATAATTCCAACTGCAGCCTTCTAAATGAACTCTACAAAGGGAAATACTTCTCTATATAGGCTGTTACTCCCCAACACTACCAAAGTTCTACTTTCTTGGGGTGCTTCAAGCCAGTCAAAAGGAAATGTATTTGCTTGAAAAGAACCCCCAATTCTTCAAAGGTGAACTGCATAAAAAAATCCCCAAACTACCCAACAACAATGCTTAACCCTGAAGAATGGAACAAGATTAAATTAGTGCATTTTGGAAAGGGATGCAATAGGAACTTAGTTCCAGTGAGAACTCAGAATATCTACATAGACTGGAGAAAAATGCTTTGTTAGCATCAAACCTTCACATAAGCATTTTTTTTTATCATGCTAACCATAAAATTTGTTCTGTAAAATACTTTTTCATTTAAAAATTGTTAAATTTGTTAGTGAAATGACAAAGTCTATAAAACATGATTAAGTTTCCCAAAAAGTTTGGCTTTCTAGATCTAACTTGACAAAACTCTTCAATGTATTGAAAGATTAACTCAGATGATAGGGATGTCTAAGTGTTTGTGGCAAGGAATCTTGAGACAAAAAAATCCTTTGAAAAATCCTAAACAATATCACAGTTGTATAACTTCAAATATGGGTACTGTAAACACCTAAGCATTTTTTTTTCTGGAGGAGCAATTTTTAGTATTTTATATTAAAAATCCAATTATGTGATCCAAGATCACGTGATCATAGTATAGTTCAGCAACAGCATTTGCTAGTGTATTACACAGATTTATGGGTAGGAATACGTAAGAAACAGAACAGAAGCATACTCACATTCTGCCAGACTTCCCATAAAAGGAGCACCTATCCCATCTCTAGAATAACTGAAAAAAGAATAAAAAGATTGTATTTTTAAGTGAGTGTGTCTTAAATGAGTGTTCTCTCTTAGAAGTACATTTAGGCAATGATGCAGTTCAAAGGTCAGTCCTACGTTTTGCCACAATCCATCCCAGGCAAAATCATGTACTGATCTTTACAACACATTGTTCTTCAAATCTGAAGACTGAGAGCAAAAAAGGAGCAAAGGTACCTTGAGAAATGCAGGTAGTTGGCAAAAGCTGAACCAGCCTGCAACAGTAATGCAATTGTCAACACCTTTAGTACACCGTGCATAGGTCCACGCTTCCTAATTGTTTGCCATAGAGATTGTGCATATATGCAAGCAGTTACGAAGTATGCTAGGACAAGCAGAAAAAAGAATTCATGTAATCCTGTGGGAAAAAAAAGAAATACAGCCTGGTTTTTATGAAGAAACATTGCTACTAGCAGCAAATAACTAAAACAAAACAGCGCGGTTTTTTTAATATCATCATTGGGAAATACTTAGCAACTGTTACCCAAAAATGGTAGTACAGACAAAATATCTAAACTCTAGTCAATTTTATCCAAGAAAATCGGTGAATTTTATCAGAGAACAGATTATTATTTGATCTGACAAAGTATTTTTTATTCAACGATACCTTTTCTGAGCAGAGAGGTTTGCAGCAACTACCAAACTAGTATAAAGCAGCACACAGTTTCTTGATACACACAAAACAATTGTAGCCCATTTGATCAGTCAGAAATATATTTATTAAAGGACTCGTTTTAGCTCCTTTTGTTTGTTTCATTTTGTAAAGGCACAATCTGAGGTGAGAGAAACCCAGAACAGACTTCTATTTAATCCTTTTAACCACTGGGTGTCACTCTTCCTCCGCATAAAGCAGCTCAAGAAGCACAGTTGCTCAAGTCTGAAAACTTGTAAAGAAAAGTAGCACAGAAAACGGTAATTAGTTTTTACCATGTGTTTTTTTGCACTTGTCTTGAAAAAAACCCCAAAGTTTTTTTAGATTATTTATAAAACAGAAGTCCTCTAATTTTCAGTCTGGTGGTAGTCTGAAAAAATGCTCCCCTTAAGACCTGGATCATGGAAATCTTTTCTATTGTCTGTAAGCTTTGCAACCCAGTAGGAGCTCCCAAAGGGTCAAAGCCAGTGAGATATAAGCAAAAACGGGTAAACCAACATTTCCCACAGAAAACTTATGTTTTCTTTCTCCAACCTTCCTTGATATCTAGTGGTGCCCACAGAATCAGATTCTAAAAAATGCTTTTTCTCCAGCAGCAAAATAACTCTGTTGAAAGTGTCCAGCCAGCTCCACCCAGAGACTGGGAAGAGCAAGTATACACATTCCAACATCTGAGCTGAAAAACATTAGAACCGGATGAGTTCTGAATAGTAGCTAGCATTATAACTTCTGTGACTGAAATTAAGCATTTTGGACATACACACAGAAAAATGGGAGAAAAAGAGTGTAAGGTAAAGAGTCTTAAAAAATTCCAGGCCACTCTGCTTCTCTTGTACACCAATACAAAAGCATGATTTATGAATGACAAAAATATGTGGTTCAGATCAAATCTTTCTTCTTTCTTCCTTTCTCCTTCAAAAGACACCCACTGAAGTTGGCAAGGACTTTGATAGAATTTATTTCTCACCATGATGAGTGAGAACCCTTGGAAAACTCTTCAGGAAAATCAACTAGCTTTTAACAAACACTAAGCATTTATGATAGAAAGCTCCTTCCAACCACAGACAGAGTGTAGACTATTGGTGTGAGACCAAAAGGGGTTAGGAGAAAGCTGCACTGAAAACCAACTATAAAAGAGTGTAATTTTCAACCTGTCTTCTCTAAGTTTCCTGACTTTCAAGGAACCTAGCTGACAGACAAAATAAAACATTATTTGAAATACCTAACTTCAAAGCTCCTTAAAACGCTGTCTTACTTGTTCAGCTGCCTTTAAAAATCCTAGATTCCACTGACACCATATCTTATGTAGAAGATCCCTACCATATAAAATAACATTGCTTGCCAGGGATCAGAAGTCAGGCCTCCTCATCTCTCAAGGCAAACATCTCAATCACAAGGTGACAGCCTCAAGTTCTTTCCTATGCTTTCCTTATAATTCATTTAATGTTTGAGATGTCCTGCGCTAGGCCACAGCCCAAAGTAACTCAAGTGAAGGATGACCTAACTAAAACCTTCTGTAACTATGTAATTTTTAGTTGCCTGCATGAAAGAAACAAGAAATGAAGCTGGATCTTCTCTCTGATACCCTCTCGTTCTAAGTTTCTATGGAAAAACGGCAAAGACTATTTCCCAAATATGCATTAAAAATCAAATTTAAAAAGAGAGAGAATGAGAGAGAGATGAAATTCTCCTCAGCTCTTTGAAAGCAGACCAGTGCATGTAACTTCAAGACTCATGGCAACGATGCAAGTTTTAATTCTGAATCAAAGAAGGTGTTCCTCTGCAGCTCTGGAAGACATGGCATGTAAAGCTCACCTTGTTTCCTACTTGTTAGATCTAAAGACATGCATCCAGCACATTTACACACCTCCTTACCCAGCATGTAAGCTGTTCAGAGTTCTGCTTCCAAGTGCTCAGTCTT
The DNA here is from genome assembly GCA_013397775.1 of Eulacestoma nigropectus. Taxonomy (NCBI): domain Eukaryota; kingdom Metazoa; phylum Chordata; class Aves; order Passeriformes; genus Eulacestoma; species Eulacestoma nigropectus. The sequence goes on along the minus strand of VZTE01005077.1, from coordinate 1,570,935 downwards.
CCTACAAAACCAATACAGAGCCGAGATGCCTCTCTAGGTCTCTACACCACTTTAGTGTGCCATCTGATGCCTTGTAGCTGCTTTGCCCCTTGATTTAGCAATTACTCCTTTAGCTATTACTCCTCTTTGAGAGTAAGTAAATTAACCTAGAATTCACTTTTGAAGACCAAATTCACCAAATAAAAACGGACAAGTTTGTAGCATAGAGAGAGATGTTAAGTCTTATTACGAGCCTTGAAATCCAGATTATTAATGTGCTACTTTCTTGCAGATTCTGCTAAATGTTCCAGAGGATATTTCCTTCCTTTCAAAAAGTGAGCTGCCTTTGTTCCCTCTACATCCTCTTGAGGCCAAGACTGACAGCAGGGCACTTGATTCTGAACACAGCAATTAGGCTCACCCTGGGTATGTAGGCTCACTCTGTATAGGAAGGCAGACTAAGCCTGCCCTTCCCTCACAACAGACCCAGGTGAGTGACAGGCTGATGAGGCCTCCCAGAGCAGTGATGCTACTCACTGCAACAAAGAATACATTAAGCTGGATTGTCCAAAGCATACAATTTTACGTAGGCATTTCTTAAACTGCTGTCTTGATTTTTTTTCTTTGGATGTTTAAAGATTTAAAATTACATTTCCTAATTATGACAAAACCAGGCCTGACAAGCCTAATTTACAGCCCGTGACTAAGACACTTATAAAGATCTAAACACTGAACTCTAATTGTACTGGCAAAATGTTTTATCGTGCTTGTACTCGTGTTGCACAGAATCAAGTTTCACATATCTAAGGAATTTCACTAATTAATTAAAATCAGGTATTAAGTTCACATTCAAGTGGAAGATTACAATTTCAACATGTTCAAAATACCTATCAGCAAAGATTTTAACACTGACTTTCCTTGTGCATCTACACTTCTAGTTAGGCAAGTTTTGGAAAGTCAGTCGAGGGAAAGGAAAGGATTTTTCTGTGATGACATGAAATGAACTCACGTTTACTCTTTGTACGAAAACAGAATATGAAATATGAGAGGTTCTGCTATCCATTCCCCACACTTTTCCAAGCACAGCAAGTACTGATTTGAGTAACCAGACCCTTAACTTACAAATCTAGTTTTAAGGAAAAAAATCTTACCAGATTCCCCTGCGCTAAAGTGATCTAATGGATTCCCTTCTGCATCTGGGTTTAGTAAGACCATTTCAAACTGAATATCCTCGGATTCAGAATAATTCTCCTCGCAGGTAAACTTGTCTACATAAAACACATACCATGTTTCCGGATAAGGAATCTGGGACACTGTCAGATTTTGCTCTGTGTGGTTCACAGTCACTTTAGAAGAAAAAA
>VZTE01005077.1:1541815-1569553 GCA_013397775.1 Eulacestoma nigropectus | reverse complement strand
AAAAAAAAAAAAAAAAGTAAATACTTCATTAGTTTGGTTTTAGAAAACACATCTTTGCATAAAGAGAAAAACTTAAATCCACAGGATCATATACAGGTTATAAAGTATACACAGTAGAAAACAGACTTAGTTTTGAAAGCTATCCATAACACCAGAGACCAGACCTCCAACTTCATCTTTTGTTCCAAACAGGTGCAGGCAAGGGTTTCTGAGGACACTGCATCCCACCTCTCAGCTCTTAGGTCTGCTGGGGGGGGGATCCCTTCTTCCAGAAGCCAGAAAGTGCAAACTATGTCTCCTCTGCTTAGCACATTTCCATCCTCTAGGTCAGTATTGAGAGGATTAGCTATTCTGTACTACCCACCAAGTACTTCTGCAGCATGAAAAATACCTTTGTGAAATTTATTTTACTCTGTTTTCAAAGAGATTTAGAGCACCAAACATGAACAGCTGCATGTGAGCTCAGTAAATAACAGCACGCATGTTTTAAAGGTGCAAATCAGTATTATTTCACAGGACCTTCCCCAAACTGTAACATATTGAATTTCAATTGACAGTTAAGGGCTGAAATCATTGTGTAAACAAACTGCATATTTCAAATCAGATTACATTTAAAAACAACTATGTAAGATACTTACGTTTCATCTGCTTGCTATCTTACCACTATTTTTGCCTAAAAACTACAGTTAACCAAGCACAGTCCCTTCAAAACAAACTCTTGATGCACATGAAACCTGTGGCTCTCTATGTTTGGCTGAAACTGCAAGAATTGTAAGCATTGTCACAATGGCCACTGAACTTGAGTGCTAAACAGCTCAACCATTTGTCTGCAGGACAAATAACAATATCACATTAACTCACCTTAATAGTTAAAGATGACAATGGCTAAGGACGAAGAAAAAGAAAAATTTCATAAAAACCCCAAAAAACACATCTTTTGTAAAAGGCCTTTTTAAATGAAAAAGCTGCAAACATACAAACACATTTTCCCCAAATATTTTGTAGACAAAATTTAGAACTAATTTCTAACTTGAAGCCTACCTGTGAAAAACTTATATGTAATTCAAACAAACTTGTTTCAATTACAAGAAGTTATTTTCTGTTCTCTTAAGGTACGAACTGAACATCAGAATCCAGGAAGAATTGTACTATAGGTGTCTTTGCAGCAACTGTCATGAGGTACAGATCTGGATGACACGCAAACCAGTAGGGCATAGGGTGCTGAGTCCAAATGAAAGGCAAACTGCGGCTGACAGGAGTGGCTTTACTCCCCATGTCAACTCTCAGCTCAGTTCTGACACTGTTATTCGCACTAAGAGTAAAGATCACAAAGACTGTGTTTCATCAGTTTCCTGTCAAATCTGTAAGTTGACTCAGAGGTAGAAAAGTAACGGATTTTGCCCAAGATCAGCAAAGAGATGCAACTCACCCTGCGGTCATACAACTCCTAAACAGAGCAGAAAACAGTGGGTACACTGCTGGGGCAGTCAGGAATGACAGACCAACTGCTAGTTATTCCAGCAGCACTTCTGTGCAGCTCTGATGAAGTGTAAGGAAACCACATCCCTAGAAGTGACATCTGTGTAAGATTCCATTATAACAAATGTTACAGGAGATCAATCTCTTACTCTAGGGATTCTGACTGCACAAAGGAAAGGTATTTAAAGAGAAGCTGTAGCCACTTAAAATAGATTTGAATGAAGCTTCTAATACTAATTTAATTTCTTAAAGGAAAATTTATGCCTTAAGTACCATTACGATCAACAAATGGTGCAAAAATTATTATTTCAGTCTGTCTTCTAGTTACAAAACTCAATGCTTCAGTGTTTTACTGTTCTTTCACATTTAGATGGGTACTCAAGTTAAGCTTTATCCTGATTAGCCCATCTTTGATACTGTATTAAAATTTTTCTAACATGTTTTGTACATCAAAGCATGACAGATTTTGCTTTCATGAAAACATAATTTTATTTTTGTTTCTTCTGCTTTGAAAAATGCCATTTCCATGGAACTGGAGAACAGGAGCCTCTTGACAAGTGAGAAATGTTCCTTTGTAAACAAGAGACAAAAAGACAACCTACATATTCTGTACCGGTATAACTCTCAGCTCAGATATTAAAAACACTTGAATGAGAGATTCAATGTAGAGTATCAAATTACAAAAGTAAAGGGTGAAATAGCATTAAGTTATAACAGAGGCAAATTATAAAGTAAGGCAGCATGATGCAGATTAATTTTTGCAGAAAAGAAGACTTATTATGAGGTGGTGAAAGAGAAGGTTTGCAGTACAAAATTACCCTTTTGCTTTGTACTTGGGCTACACACTCCCACCTTACAAGCACTTGCTTCAGAAGTTTAGAGGTAACTGCAGCAGGTTCCATCAGTTTGCCTCTAACTTTTTTTTCATTTCACTGCAATGAAAGTCACAATTCAAACTGTACATTTGACTGTCCCAAACACTCAGATTCTTTAGTTCTTCGGTTTCATAGTACAATGGTATTTTTTGTAAATTCTCTCATATACCCAAGATAATCTATTTTATGGAAAATTTGAGATGCAAGCGGAGTTAAAAATATCTCTCTACTGAATGACTAAATGAAAACTTCAGCCAGGCATGTACCCTTTCTGAGTTGTGAACATGCGAAAGCGTGAACTAGAACTGGTCATAAAGTTTGGCTGTTTCCACTAAAGCCATTGTTTGTAATGGATTTCATTTTCCAGCAGCATACTAAATCATAACTCGCAAACGAAGTCTTCTGAAGTGATACAAAAAGAAATTTTATTTCCTTGTAGTATTTTTTTAATTGCAGAAGGCCAAAGTCCTAGCTGATGCAAAGCCCAAATTCACAGAAATGAATATTCTAAACACATAGATAACTTAGCAGAGTTTTAAATACACCAGTAACTCTGTAAAGAAAAAAAAGCAGTAACTCACTTGTCAGCTGAGCTTTAGAGAACTTCTCTGTACAGCTGTGATCTTGGATACTGTTCTCCAGTTTCCACCATTCCTGTGCTTGAAAGAGATGAAGTCTAGCTGCCTTTGCCACAGCTACTGCTATATTCTTGATTCTGACACACAGAAGAGCATGGTCACCTTGATATTTAAAAAAATAAAATCAACTATTCTGTTTTGATGTCAGTTACAAGCAAAAAGATAGTGTGGCACAGATTTTTCTATAAGTAGCTGCATTACAGCTTCACATTATTATTAAATTTTTACCACTATTTCCTAATAAAAGTATTTATGGTCTTTCAGAAACAATTTTTATGTATCTCATTAAGAAACCAGTGTGCGCACAATTCTCTGTGATGGTACTTAAACAAACCTTCACCACAGACCAAGCGTCATTAACCTTCTCTACTACAAACAGCCTTCCCTGCCCTCTCTTTTTTAAAACAGACTTCCAGACAACGTTCTTTCCCTTCCTCCCTCCCATCCCAAATTTTATCTTTCTAAGTTAAAGACAGTGCCTCAATAGTCTCAATTACTAGTTCAAAGTCTAGTATTTTATGACCTTTGTGGCATGACTATGAGCATCATAGGGTAGCTCTTAAGTCTAATACTAGAAGAACTTATGTGAATGGACTTTCACGTTATAAATGGATTAGAGCTAAAATACTTAAGTATAGATGACAGATGTCAAATTGATGCAAGGAAAACCAAACTTCAAAAGTGTTCTCTCATGTGTCAGTCTACCGGTAGAATCATAGAATGGCAGAATGGCCTGGATTGAAGGGCCTTGAAAGACCACCTAGTTTCCAACTCCCCTACCATGGACAGGAACACTTTCCACTAGACCAGGTTGCTCAAAGCCCCATCCAGCCTGTCCTTAAACACTTTCAGGGAGGGGGAATCCACAACATCTCTAGGCAACCTGTTCCAGTGTCTCACCACCCTCACAGTAAATATTTTTCCCTAATATCTAATCTAAACCTACTCTCTTTCCGTCTAAAACCATTCCCCCTTGTTTTGACACTACAGGCTGCATCTTGACACACAGAAATATTTTAGTCATTTTAAAACGAGCTCATTTGACAAAATGTATCTTGTCTGAGTAATTCTACACCCTCAAACTTGTTTTCATAATTTCTTTCATATATTGCCATAGACTTCTTTGACTTAAGAGTATCCTAAATTAAAAGGTAGAACTTAGTGGAGAAGGAAAATCAACTGGTGCCCCAAGAGCACAAATTCCATACAAATTCAAGCAAGCTTTGAGCGTTTTTAAATCTGTCAGAGCAACCTTCTTTCCCTTCTAATGGTGAGTAATTCACCAGCTAGATGTGAATCAACAGACTACTACCAACTTCACATAAGGAAGGTTTGCCTGATCAGAACCAATTGCAAGACAGGTCCTGCAAAAAACCCTCAAATAAGGTGATCTCCTGGGATCTGTAAAATGTTGTATGAATTACAGTTTAGCTAAGATTTTGAAATATTAACAGAAGGCTCTAAAAAAAGCTTCACTAAGACCCAAAATAGTTGTTGGTATTCATGCAGAAAGAGAAGTATTTCTATGGAAATACGCATCAATTTATAGAATTGTATCTGAACACCTACACCACTCATCTTGAATCTTAACAGTCTTTTCTCAGACTTAAACGGTGCACTTTTCCCCTTCAGATCTATTTAGAGCACTTCTACAATTATCTTCTAGGACGGTGATAATTAACTGCTTTCAAGTCACTTCATAAGCTGTCTCTACCCTATCTATCATTTCTCATTCAGTGCTGGAAGGTCATGCTCCTACTCTGTTTCATTTATGTCACGTTTTCCTGCATCACGTTAGATTTTGAAGCACTCCGCATAACTGTTCTGCCCTGAAGCTCAATGGGAAAGAAAACAGGCTAAGCTACTAAACTGCTGAGCATATAGGAAAAGCAGGCTGACCAGCACAGCCTTGCTGTACACAGCATTTGTCATCATGGTTATTTGTCATCATGGTTACACGTCTCTTTCTGCAAAGTAAAATTTCTCTAATAAGCACAGTGCTTTCCAACCTTCTGGAGGGGCCATTGCAACAGGATGCTGGACCACTGCTAGGGCTGTCTTTCAGCAGGATAATAGTTAGGAATTATTACTAAGTAATTACTGACTAATAGTCAGAAAGTATTACTAACAAGGCGTTAGTAACACGGGGAAAAAAAAGCCATTGGGAATAACCAGGTGAGAATTTTACATCCTGATCGCGGTGTCACCAAGACCCCACAGCGATGGGGCACAGCGACGTTAAGCACCGCTGCTACTTGGCGGAGTTCCAAGAGGGAAGGAGCGATGCGCGTCGCAGTGAGAACGCCTCTGCTCTGCCGGACAACCTCTGCCAACTCCTGTATCCAGCGCCTGGGGCCGCCCCGCCGCGCTCCGGCCGCGTCCTGCTGCGGGCCGGGATCCCCGGCCCCGCTCCGGCGCTGCCCGGACAGCGGATCGGACCTGTTGCACGTCCCGGCGGAGGAGGAGAGTGAAGGAGGAAAAGAGGAAGGGAGGCAGCGAGGGAGAAAAGTAAGGAAAGACGGAGAGCTGCGGGGCTGACCCCGTTCCCCACCTCCCGGCCCCTCCGGCCACCAGCGGTTCCCCCGCACGCCAGCGGCTCCTCACAGCCGCTCCCTTCCCCACCGGCCTCGCTTCAAGACGGCAGAGCCGCTCCCAGGCTCTTCTGCCCTCGGGGCACCCACCGTGGAACTGGAAGCGCGCCACGGGCCGCCACGGCTCCCGGCGAGCGGCGGCGCTGGCGAAGCCGCCCCGCAGCGTCTTTCCCGCGGCGGGGCCCCAGCAGCAGCAGCCGGCAGCGGCGCTGAGCAGCCACAGCAGCCGCCACCGCATCCCCGGGACCCGCCGGACACCGGGATCCTCCTCCGCTCCTCCCGCGCTGCCCCCCGCCGGGCCACGTGACACTCCCCGAGCGCGAGGGCGGGAGAGGCGAGAGAGCCAATGAGGGGCGCGTCCGTCCTTGGGGGCGTGACCGAGCGCCCAGGCCCCGCCCCTGCGACGACGTGTCCCGTTGCCGGGTCCGGCCGTAAGTAGAGCGACCCAGAGTCGTAAAAGAGACGGCTGTGGGTGGCCGCTGAATGCGGAGGCGAAGCCTTGGCTCTTTTCACACTCCGCGCCCGCCCCGCTGTCGGCGGCCTCCGAGACGGTGACAGCTCCGCTCTTGGGGCCGCGCGGTGAGCGAGGAAGGCGATTTTTCAATGAGCGTCTCGCAGGCCCTGCGTCTCTGCCCCTGAAGCCCACGGGCCCGTGCCGCGCACGCGCAGCCGTGGGGGAAAGGGAGTGAGGGCCCGGTGCCGTAAAGCGCGGACGATGTCGGGGCGGGCGGGCCCCGTGGCGCCGCCGGTGTTCGAGAAGCGGGTCCTGGTGACGGGCGGCGCCGGCTTCATGTGAGTGAGCCTCTCGGGGCCGGAGCGGGCCGCCGGCCTCTTGTCGGGGGGCGCGAGTGAGACGTGGCGAGCAGGGGTCCCGCGGTACCGCCTCCTTTGTGCCTGGCCCGGGCCGCTTCCTCGGCGCCGCTGGCTCGGGCCGCGCTCACTCAGGGGCTGCTGGTGACTCGCCCGTGTCGTGGGTTTTGAGGTGGCAAGTGCTGGGGAGCGAGCTGGGATGCTGTCCCGGCGGTCCTTCGCCTGCGGCCGGCGAGAAGGTGCCCGGTGAAGGAGGGACCGCCCGGCGCTGGCGGTGGGAGTCGGTGCTCGGCGTCAGCCGAGATGGGGCTGCCCGGAGAAGGGCAGCGGAGCTGGTGAAGGGCCTGGAGTACAAGCTTTACGAGGAGCGGCTGAGCGTGCTGGGGTTCTTTTGCCTGAGCCTCCTGGCAAAACAACCTTATCGCTCTCTGCAACTCCCTGAAAGAGGGATGTAGCCAGGTGGGGTTCAGCCTCTTCTCCCAGGCAGCAAATGATAGGACGAGAGGACACAGTCTTAAGCTGCGCCGGCGGAGGTTTAGGTTGGACATTAGGAAGAATTTATTAACAGAAAGGATGATTAGGTATTGGAATGCGCTGCCTAGGGAGGTGCAGGAGTCAGTGTCCCTGCAGGTGTTCAGGAAATAACTGTACACGGCACTTAGTGCTATGATCTACTTAACAAGGCTGTGTTTGGTCGTAAGTTGGACTCGGTGATTGCAGGTCTTTTCTAGCCTAATGGATTCTTTGTGTTGGGGGTGACAGGGCTTCGAGCCAGCTGCTTTTTCCCGTATCAACCCCCCAGGTTGAGCTGTGGGCTCAGTTTGAGGTAGAGAAAGGTCTGGTCCACCTTAAGCTTGAGCCCATCAGTGTGCTTGGAGTCGGAAGCTGTGAGAGGGTTAAATTTCTATGTGTGAATAAGCCCTGCTAACGTGAACTCTGAGTGAGCGTCATGTACACAAGACTGTGCCAAAGAGGCAATGCCACTTGGTTGTCACTTCTTACACCTAGCAGCAGTGTCAGAGACTTGAGTGATGGGAGTCACTGTTGTGGGTTGGGATTGTTGGCTGTTTGGTTCTCCCTGATACCTGATACGTAAGCTTGAGAGTGCAAAATTGTTTTAGAATGGCAATTGAATATAACATGTAAGAGGGTTTTTTTATATGACTGTGGGCAGTGCATGTTTCTTTCGTTATAGCATGAACTTTTATTCTGATTTTTAGTTTCTTAACAATATGCACTTATATATATTAGAAGAATGTACTTATATATGTATTAGAATAATGTATAGGATATATATTAGAATAGTGTTGACACATGTTAAAATATATCTTTGAATTCATGTTTCACCTGTCTTGAATACATCCCCTTTTTCCCTCAAAGACTTTCGATATTGCTGACCTTAGCTGTAATTTGTCATCTCTTTATTACCTTAAAGCCCAGTATATAATTGTAAAATATATTTTTCTTCTGTCCTGCAGTGCTTCACATGTAGTCGTCTCTCTTGTGAAAAACTATCCAAACTATCTGATTATAAATCTAGATAAGGTAATAGCTTGTTTTCTTTCTTGATATGGAAAACTGTTTTAAGTTATTTGTAATGCAATCTATAATGTGTTGAAATTTATATGGCTAGTTATATGGTTAGTTATTAATTTTTGTTTGATTTTCCATTTGTTCCTAGGCAAAACAAAAAGTCAACTGGTGTTCAGAAAAAAAATGAAGCTTTTCAAGCTCTAAACGGCTGTTTAAGAATTTTTGCAGTTAGGGTATCTTTTGGAGATTTGTGTTTTTAAAGCTTTACATCTGCTTGAAAAACTATAGAAAATGCTATTTTCTATCAAAAAAGTAGGTTTTCTTTTGAAGTAAGTTTTTGCTTTATTCTCAGACTTTCCAGTGGTTGGGTTGGGTTTGAGTTAGCCTTTTTCCTTCCATGAAGCCCACTTATTGATGTTGTGTGGTATTTCTCTTTAGCTCGACTACTGTGCAAGCTTGAAGAATCTTGAAACTGTCTCTGGGAAGGAAAACTACAAGTTTATCCAGGTGATAAAGCCTTCTCTTCCACAAAACGTGACTTTTTACGTGTTTTTGGCGTACTGCTTCTACAGTTTTGTCTTCAGACAGGAGATGGATTTTGATTTATTGTTCAGATCAATATTCTGACTTGCTGTATGGGCTTGTGTGCTGAGGTTCTTCCTGTCTATGGAAGTCAGTGCTGATGCTCATCTCTCTGTCTCAGGGTCTGCCCAAGGTTGCAGGACATGTGAGAAATGCATATAGTTCAGTTTTCTGAAACAGCACCTTTGTCAGCGGTAGTAGATGTAAACTTGCATTTTTCCTTAGATTCAGTCGAGGTTGGGAGTTGAACTTGCCCTCACCTGTTGGTGACCCCAGTGGCTGTTTCTGTTTTTGTGAACCTACCTCTTTGTTTCAGTGAGGGATTATCTCTGAGCTATTGGGATAAAAGTTGCATGAGGGGAAAGGGACAGCCTGTATGCAGACATGCACATGTGTGCAGTTTCAGCGTGACAGAAATGGCTTATTTTTCCTAAGGTCTTTGATTGCTTCCAGTGTGCAATATGAAAGGTATGAATGCTATATGAAAGTCCTGTTACCTGGATAGGTAGTAACATTTAATTGCTGGAGAGAGCTTGGAGATCTACAGGACATCCTTTAAACAATTAGATCCCTTTGTGAAGCAGGGGAACAGTAACTAGGAGTGATGGGGTTATACTGCTTTTGAACAAGGGTAGGAATATCTTGTCACAAAACTTATGTCAGTTTAAATAATTCCAACTTTTCACTGTGGGTTTTTTTTTGTGGTTTGGTGTGTGTGTGTGGGTTATTTGTTTGGTTCTGTTTTTGGTTTTAGGGACAGTTGATCAGAGCTTAACATCCAGCTGGTATGCAACCAAGCAGTTTACGTTGACCGGAAAAAATGTGCTGGAAAAGATAATCTCTGATGTTCAACACTTATGTTTAGGACTATGACATTGGTACTGACCTTAGGAGACAGCAAGAAGGATACACACTCTAGTGGTGCTGTAGAAAGAAAGTCTGTTTTGGAAAGTAGAACAGCAAGTTTAGAAAACTTGACTTAGGGACTGTATGAAAGATGCATTTTAATCACAATTTCTGTTGCTTTTCAGCACGGATGTACTAAGCTTGAATTTCAGTTTAAAAAAATTCAGTAACTAGCCATTTAGTTCAAAATAATATGTCTTTTTAAAAAATATATCAATTAAAGAAATAAGTCACCGGAATGAACAATAAGCAGCAAAACCCTTGCAAGACATAATTCTAATCCCCCCTAGTGGGAATGTGCTTCTCCATTTGCAGTGCCACTAGATGTCCCTGTCTGCTCGTCCAGACTGGGAACTCTTGCTTGCTCTGGGAACTTGGCATTTCATCCTCAGCGTTGGAGCTCCATGTTGCACTTTTGAGAGCATTGCTGTTTCTAATGTTAATAGTAATATAAATTCTGAAATAAGTTTTGTTGAGGATTTTTAAAAAAATGGGTGAAATTTTATGTGTGGTCTTATTTTAGACATGGCATTGATAAATGGCCCAGAACTCATTTGGTAGTGCTGTTTGTATCCTCTGTTCCCTTTGTAATGGTTTCTTATGTGACACTTGGTATAAATGGAAGCTGACTATGTTCTATCAAAAATAATTTGCTATTTTTTTTTCTGTTTAGGGAGATATTTGTGAACCTGATTTTATAAAGCAGCTCTTCGAAACTGAGAAGATAGATATAGTCCTTCATTTTGCAGCCCAAACACATGTAGGTGAGCACTGCTGCATGTTTTGGTATTGTTTTCCATGGCAATACCTGCTTGAAATATATGCCAGTACATTTCTTGTCTTTTCCTGTCATATAAACCAAGGATCCAGTTTGTCTCTACAAATCACGTGACTGAATGGTGGCCTTTTTAACTTAGAGGGATTCACAGCCTTGGTTTAAAAAGTGCTTCATCTGACTTGTCTTGTTTTCCTCGCACATAATGGTAATGTACCTTTTTGTCAGCATTACATTTTTAAATTCCATGTAGACTCACGTGTAGCTGACAGTGTACTGAGGGAGTCACAAAGACAGTGGAGAGGGGCTTTGTACATAATCTGAATTTTTTGCTTAATTGGCTCCAATGTCACATGAAAAAACAGCATGAAAGCTGAAGGATTAGGCATAAGTCCCATTGGAATCTTGTTTCAGCACTAAAAAGAGGGAATGAATTTTAAAGTGCCTATTTCAGATGGCTGCTTTTCAGTATCACTGTTAATTAGAGCAATCGCCACCATACTCCTTCCATCACGAGAAGAAATCCTCAAAGAATTCTCCAGGAAAATACTTCTCAAAATTGTCAGATTCGATAGGCTGAAAGTCATTAGGTCAGTGGAACGGTTGTAAGAGTCAAAACAGCTGCTTGTGAGTTAATAGTCATAGGTCCATGTTACTGCATCTTGCAACTGTCTTTGAATGACACTTTTCTTACTGTGCTTAACTTTCCTACTGAGATGGGAAGTAGTTATGCTGCCACTTAAATAAAGTTAGGTAATGCTATTTTAGATTAAAAAGTCAATAGCCAACAAGCTTTTGGTCCTGATTCCAGCCTCTTGTTGAGGACAAGGATTTTTGTCTTCAGGTAAGTGTAGAAGGTGCCTTCATTTAATAAGGACATGTGTATCTGACAGGTCTGCATTGCAGCCTCCAAGTGGAACCTATAGCCCTGTCTTGCCTAAATTTAATCAGAATTGTCTGAAATTTTTAATGTAGATCTTTCATTTTGGCATGCCCTGGAATTCACCTACGTGAATGTTTATGGCACCAATGTGCTGGTTGCTGCTGCACATGAAGCCAATGTGGAGAAGTTTGTCTATGTTAGTACAGATGAAGTATATGGAGGTAGCACTGATGAGGTGAGTTTGAAAATGCATGAGGATTTTTCTAGTTTACCTGCTTTTAATAGTGAAAACAAAGTTGAGTCTAACTTTCCTTGGCCTCTGTAAATGTTTGACTTAAGTAAGCACTGGTTGCTTCTAGAAAGCTGAGTATCAAAATTGTCCTGATTTTTTTTTTTTTTGTAGCATGTTTTATGTTGCGTGTTTGTTGTCTAAAGCAGTGAGATTTGGGTCATCAATGGTGTCACTACTCCTCAGAGATAGTATCAAAGGAGTGTATTATACAGGTTTTGTCCTGGAGCATTCATGAAACTTCAGTACTGTGCATAGCTTGACAGGCACAGAACTGCTTTATATTCTAGCTAAAATGCTAACAGAACTGTAGGTAGTGACAATTCAAACAGGAAACGATTCCTGTATTACTGTAATAAATATTCAGATGTTTCTTGTTGTTGTATGGAGATCTTTGATTTTTGACAATTTATACCTGACCTTAATTCAGGAAATGTAATTTAGCTCAGTAAAAGGGCAAGTTATGCATGTTCATTTTTTTAAAGGCATAAATAACAGTCAAGGAACCTTTTGCCATTGTCCATGAAAATATTAATGTATTTCAGAAGAGTTCTATGCACTTTCTTATCGCAATGTCTTTTTCAGTTCCTTCAACACAACTTCCATCTGTAGGCTTTTGTGATACCCAAGGATGATATTTTCTTGAGTGTAGACCCGTGGCTTGGCTGATACCTTCAAGCGAAATTCTTTTGTCTCTGGGCCTTGAAAAGAGAACTTTAATCTGTTTTTTCTTCTCTTTGTGAATCACACTAGAAGTTCTTGCAGAGCTTTTTTTTTCAGGGGAAGAAGGCCAGTTAATTTCAGAGGCAAAGGTCAGACAAGAACAGTGAGAGTTTTTATCACGTTAAGGTGATTGTTAACAAATGCACCTTGTGTAGCATCCCTCCTTCTTTTGGTTGGTTTTTTTCTCCCTTCAAGTGAGAAGTGTCGGGATAGCCTGGAAGATACCTGTGCTGGAACTGGTCAGAATTGTTGAAGCCTTGCTTTGGAGGTTTTTGGGTTGCAATTCTACATTTTTTTACGGAAATAAAGTTACAGAAAAATTTAAGAAATTTTTTTAGGTCTTTTATTTAGGTCTGAATGCCAATTTGCTAGTGGTGGTCCAATGGCTCTCTGGGGCAGTATGAGCCTGAAAAAGATTGAGCCTTCCTGTAGCAACAGTGATTATTTTGTAAGATAAAAATCTGATGACCTGCTACTGTGAGGTAACTCTGCTAGAAGTATAAAAATATTACTGCTGGTAATGTGTCTGCCTCCTATGTTCAATAAATAGGCTGTCTTTTGTTATGGTGGTCTGTTGTAAGAGGACTTTGTCAGACTGATGTGCTTGGATATTTAGGGATTTTTATTTCTTTTGTAACTGTATGGCTTATCTGGGCAAAAGAAATTGAGTAATGCAAATTTTTCTTTTCATTTTAGGAATTTGATGAATCCTCACCAAAACGTCCAACAAATCCCTATGCCTCCTCTAAAGCAGCTGCAGAGTGTTTTGTTCAGTCTTATTGGGAAAGGTACCAAGTAAGTCCATGGAAGCTTCAAAAACTCTGAAGCCTCTAATTAAGTGTCTGTATTATGCACGTAAGAGTATAAAAGAAAAATCAGTACTATTCCACAGAGTGCCACCTCTTTCCTTATTGTTAGTCTTGTAGTTTGGATGTGTTAGAGAATCTCCATCAATAAGTGGAGAAGATACACTGCAAGACAGTGGGGACAGGTTAGATGTTTTTATTTTTTTTTTTTTAATCTCAACTGTAATACCTAAAAATGTGTTTTGATAAAATGGTCAAAGAGAATATTAGCAATTTAAAAACCAGTAATAAGCTTGAAGGAAGTACAAAAATATTACACAGGAGTAGAACATGCATAATTCAAATTGTATTAAGACTAGGCTTATAGTTAAAAAAAAAAAAAGAAGAAAAAGCCCTATTAGATTTGTTTAAGCAAACACATTTAATATTTTTAATACTATAGACTTTTGTTCTTGATATATGATGTTTTTGATAAAAAGTGGACAAGAATAGGATGTTAGTGACCTGTGAAACATACTGGAATAAGTAGGAGTAAGCCAGTCTTCATTCAGCCAGATACACATATGCCATGTCCTGGGGTGGTTTCAGAGCAATAAAGATTTCAAACATTTGTCACTTGTGATGCTCCTAGCAGGCTGAGAATGCTGGAGGCCCTTGACTGACAGAAATACAGACAGCTTAATTCAGTAATGTTTATAAGGGCTTGCAGATTTTTGAGTAAGCACTGTGCATGTGTCAGTTTGTTTATTGATCAGCAGGAAGCCTACAGATTTTTACTGGTGTATGCTTTCCTATGTAATCACACGTATGTTTAATGCTCTCCAGTTTCCGGTTGTCATCACACGGAGCAGTAATGTTTACGGACCACATCAGTATCCAGAAAAAGTAAGTTAAACTGTGCTTTACTCTGAGCTTCCGTGTACCATAATTCAGGGTTGTAGTAAGGTTACTTTTTTTTCATGTACATGGGATAACTTTTGAAAAAAGTACTCTTGCAATTAACGTGTGATTATGTATTTTGAGCTCACACTAACCCGTCTTACCCTGAACAAGTATTTTTTGATTGTTGATAAAACTTCAATTAGAGACTTGTAGTTTAAAGGAATTTTACGACAGCTTTGTTTTGTAGTTTTTCTATTTCTCAGAGGATATTTTGACAGAGTTCCCCTACAAATTACATTAACTCATGTCATGTTCTGTAATTGTGAATCTTAATAACTAAGGGAAACATTTCAAAAAGTAAACTGAGAGCACGATGTGTCTGGTATAGAAAGGGATGTTCCAACCTGCACAGAAAATAAGTAAGGTGAAGCAATGGCATTCATATATGGTGAGAAGTAGTGCAAAATGACTTGTCTTTGCACATGTTCATACTGACCTTGCAAGGTAACTGTTCAAAACAGTTACTTGTGAGAAGGAGTTGCCGTTTTAAGTCAATACCAGAATCTGCTTGGTTAGTGAATAGAAATACACTGATGGAATGAAAGTGCTAGTCACGTGTACTCTTTGGAGTTTGGAACTGGTGGGAAATGTATATTTTATACGTATATGCTATATTTTACAGTACTACAGAGGTGTTTTTTAATTTAAATTGCTTTTCACCTTTTGTGGGTTTTTTCCTCAAATAAATTTATATTCACCTGCATTATTGCGGTTGGATAAGCAATGGCTTTTAGAATACGTTTTTCATTGATCTGTGCCTTGCTACAGTTTGCATGATTGTTGGGGTTTATTTAGGGAATGTATCGCTATTGACCTGCTTTTGATTTATATATATTCTTGTTCACATACCCAATTTTAGTTACTGCTAAGAACACAGCACTAGGCTTGATGAATCTTTAGTTTTACCTAGTATCCTGCTCCTATGTTTAGGGTAGGAAGTTAACAAAATTTAAGTAATTTGAGTAGTTTTCTAATGGCTTCAGTTTAAGGACTTTAATAGTGGGGCTAACTGTTCTGAACTATCTGGGGCATTATGACTGCATCTAAGCTTGTAGATTAACATAATACTGTAAATCTTTGTGCAGCAAGCACACTGTCACTTGATCTGTGTTCATCCACGTTATCTTAAAATTCTCTATTGATTCTCTTCCAAATTTAACTATTTTAACAACTCTTTGGTTCTAGATTTACTGCGGTTTGCTGGATGTTTAAACCTTGTTCTGAACTGTTGGCAATAATTATGTCTAGTTAGACTGTAATACACTGCTGTGTGCAAAAATAATGGAAACTTTTTTTTTTTGTAAAAATGTTACATTTGTAACTGCCAGAAAGATAAGGTTTACAATACAATAGAGGCATCTTCTCTTACAAAACAAAATCCTTGCAGTTTCTAGGATTGATACATTCTTTCATTAGACTTAATAAAACTTAAAAGTATTTAAAGGCTCTTATTAAAATAATGCTACATAACTGTTGAAGTTCCTTGTTCTTTGCAGAATAGCAGCTTCAAAAATAGTGGAGTCATGTTTTTTTTTTTTTTTTTGTTCAATTCCTTAGGTTATTCCGAAGTTTATATCTTTGTTGCAACAGAACAGAAAATGGTAGGTAACTTGCATTTTTTCTGTAGTATTTATGCTATAAAACTCTAATTGCAGTTATAAATATGTGCTAGTTTGTAAAATGATAATTCCATAGCTAAGTTATTAATCACTTATTTTAGTAATAGGATTTCCTTAAAGTAAAGGATTGTTTGCATGTCAGTTACTTCAGGTAACCATCTGACAGAAAAACTGCTTAAAACAGTCCAGTAAATTGAATGCGTCTGTTTGAGGATTGACGAATTTTTTTGTCTTTGTCTTTTCTTAAGCTGTATTCATGGTTCTGGACTTCAGAGAAGGAATTTCCTTTATGCGACTGATGTGGTAGAAGCATTCCTTACTGTCCTGAAGGAGGGGAAACCAGGTGAAATTTATAACATTGGAACTAACTTTGAGATGTCCATTGCCCAGCTTGCTAAGGAGCTGATCCATTTAGTGAGTAAACAGTTCTGATGCTTTTCTTTACCAGTTTTCCTTGCACGTATGAATAATTCTACAGATCTTCTGTAGCTCTGAAAGAGCTTAGGCTTATGGTGGGTGTTGGAAGATCCTTGCAGCAGAATGATGTGCTACCCTTTTCATGGCAGCTGGACTGTGTAAGTCTGCAGTATGTGCTATCCTGTGTTGGGCTGCTGCATCACTTACCGTGACTGGGACATAACTGGCATAATGATTAATTACCTTTTTTTTTTTCATGCTGACTGCTTTAGTTTTGGTCTGAGAATGTGGTACTATTAAAATCTAACAGTTTGATTATGGCTGTTCTGGCAGTGCTTGGATGAGGGTGACAGGTTGGAGTTGTTCTAGATAATTCTGATAATTTCAGTGGTTTGAAGACTCAGTATGCAAAAGACCATTTCTGTTTGTGGTTTATATTTTTTATTTGGTGGTGGTTTTTTCTTAACAAACTTAAATCTTGTTTAAAACCCCCTGTTTTTTAAATAAATGTTTAGACAGCCCAAGATGTATGGGAGTGATACTTGTTTTTCTTCTTGACAGATAAAGAAGACCAGTTCAGAGTCTGAAATGGAGCACTGGATGGATTATGTCAAAGACAGGTGAGGAATGCGGAGGACATGCAGGATATGCTGCACATGCAGGATAGTTTTGTCCTGAAGGTTTCTGAGACTCTTAACCAAATAGTTTCTTGTGGAAGTGTTTCTGCTCTGAAGGAGGGAACACTTTTGAGAGAGTAAGAGCTGTTTTGCTTCCTTATTTTTTTTTTTTTTTTGCTAGTTTATTTGACATCTATGATCAGGGTTCTGTATAGAAAAACAGGATTTTCCTTTATTATTTGGATCTGTATGTCAGTGTGTGTCTTGAAGGGGCATGTGTAATGCTAATCTGTCTGCCTTCAAACTTCCTTCATACTTCTCACTACTGAAGTCTGCTCTGGGAAGAGGATGGATATTACAGAGCAACTAAATCTTTCCTTCACCGTACTTTGGACAGTTTATTCAGTGTACTTTGTATTCAGCATCACTGAGATGAATCCCGTCATCTCTCGCTTAGCTTTAGTATTTTGACATTAATGTGACTAATTCAGATTTAGATCTACTTTCTAGTAAGACCCACTCTCCACAGGTAGAAATATGTGCCTATGGAGTGTAGTTAGCTTTAGATTTCTATCTTAAGCTGAAGTTGCTATCTCAAAAGTAGATGTAAAGCTCTAAGGTACCAAAGTTAGGGCAGTGGTAAAAATGGGTAGCTTTTATAGATATGCTTTTGCTGTGTGTTTCTGTCCTTAATTTCAGGCTTGGTTTGGCTCTCTTCTTTTATCGCCATTTCTTTTCTGCAGCAACAATGAGTCTCTGCTTACTTTAGATATCACTCTCCAGAGTGATTAGAAATGACGTGTCTACTGACAGCAGTTAAGTATTATGGCCTTTAGAATTCTCGCTCTCTGTTCACATTTGGATTGTTATCATGGCAACTGAAGTGTCTTTAAAAATGTACTAACTTTTGTTTCTGAAAGGAAATGTACTTCAGAATCCTATCTGAGTGTATCACAGGACTTAGAACAAATTGCCTTTGGCTCACATGATGTGAATGTTCAGGAGTTCTCAGTGTAATTCCGTTTGAGATGTTTCTTCGTGTGTATTGGGCCCTATCTGCTAATGTTTAAACATAAATGGGCTTGGGAAAACTAACCACATAGGAATATGTGTTTCAGGGAATACTGAGGTCTTATAAAAGATTGTTAGCATACCAAATGTATGACTCTTGAGTTCTATAATGAGTGACTTAAAGGTCATGTGGGTTACTTGCTATGGAAAAATTAGTTCTGCTACTGCTCAAGATGAGCATGTTATAGTAACAGTGATAAGTACTTGGTTTGTGCCTGCACATGTACCTTGACTATTCAATATGCCAGTGCCAGTAGTGCAGGAATGCTAGACTAGGCTACCTATCTGCCAGACTGCGGAAGTGAAAATTTATTCCATGCTTAAATATAAAATGTATCTTTCTGTGTTGAATCTTGCAGCTTGGGATTCTACATATTCAGTATTACTAAGCTTGTGTATCTAGTGAGCCACTGTAATGATGCCACTTTGGAAGCCTGTGTGTTTTAAATCTGAAGTAGTATAAATTTGTGGGTTTTCAGGATGAAAAATGTAATGCTAATATTAGAAAACACTGGCTCTGCATTGCAAATGCACTGATTTGCACAATTGCGTTGGCAGTGATTGGAGTTTTGTGTTCATTTTTGTGCCAATAAAATACTAATTAATATTTATTCTAGTCACTTTCAAGTAGTTGACTGTACAAACTGAATTGTATTGTTGTAGCTGCACTCAGCTGCCACGTATTTTTTGAAAGCAATGCAATCTGTTCATGTTGATGGGAATTTTCAAAATTGAAGCATATCTAATGTTCCTTGGAAGACAGTGTGAGGTACTGCATCTCTAATTAATGAAGAAGTATAATCAGATTGTTTTCCGTATGCATTTTATACTTCATCAGGCCCACAAATGACCTGAGATATCCAATGAATTCAGAAAAAATGCACAACTTAGGATGGAGACCTAAAGTGCCTTGGAAAGAAGGAATAATGAAAACAAGTAAGACTGATGACTCTTACACTGCTTTAGGAGTGATGGGAGGAGGGAGAGGGAAAGGGGGGAAATGGATTATAGGTTAGTTACTGAGAAGCTAAAGAGATTGAATGTAACACCTGAATTTTACATAAAATTGGCTGCTTTCTAAGTAGTGAATTTATATGACTAAAAAAACTGGGACAATCAGTTTTTAATGATAGAGGAAGTCTTGCATAAAGAATTTATAAAGTATAAACTAGATTTTTCTAATATTGTAGGTTAAAATTTTCCATAAAGAAAATTAGCATGTTGTTAGTTTTATGATGTCTGTGGAATATTTGGATTTCCCTGTTACTTCTGGTCAACTTGACTTAACGACATTGTCTCCATAATAGTTGAATGGTACAGAGAAAATTTTCACAACTGGAAAAACTCAGAGAAGGCTTTGGAGCCCTTTCCTGCAACAGAGCCATTTGCCCAGCTCAGTGATCCATAGTGTGGCACAGAACCTGAAGGAGTTTTTTTCTACCTCATATGATCTTTTCTTCAAAGCCTGCAATCAAGTGGCCACACTGGACTCTTAATGTATTCAAGATACATGAACCATGATGAGTAAAGAACCACAGTATGGCACAACTTTGGAATGGTTTCAGCACTTTATAAGTTGAACCTCTTAATTTCAGCTTTCAGTGCAATACTCTATTCTCACTAGGTATTGATATTAAAGAACTGTATGGAGTGAAGAATATTTATAATGTTATAAAATAGTGTAACTGAAGAATATTTATAATGTTATAAATTAGTGTAACTGAAGAGAAAACTGCCTTATTAAGAGTAATTAACTGTGATTGCAGCTTTTGGGACTGGGAGTTAAATTTGGTTTTGTTCTGGAATTATTCATCTGTATTAGTTTGTTTTTACAGTGTAATATATATACAATTTTTTGTCACTTCAAAGAGTTGGGCTTTATTTTTAATCAAGGGGAGAAATTATATATTTTTTGGAGACTATAAATTGGTTGACAAAAGCTGGATACAGTACCTGTATGATTCCATCTATTTCTCTGCTGGTGCAGTATTAACTTTTGTAGATGACTGATTAAACTTATCTACTCTATAATTTTAAATGCCCCTTCTTAAGGGGAGCAAAGGGGGAAAGATGTCAAGAAGTAGCATGTGTTCTGGCTGAGATTTCTAGAAGCATTTCCTTAAACTTTGTCCGCTTTTTACTGTATTACTGTCTATTACATGTTAATACTCTTTCCTTAGCTGTAATTGTAACAAACTTGAAATACTGGAACACAGTTAACATTCCAATGATATCTTATTTCCTGTGATATGAAGGGTACTTATGGAGAAAATTTTTTAAACGCATCTTTTTCTGTGAATTGTGGGTTAGCAGACCTTAATCAATGCAGCGTTTCGCCAATTTTTTTCTGTAATAAACATTTAAAAGATAAAACAGTATTTGAGTTATAATATAAAATTTGTGAAAAAACCTTCAATTCTAGAAATATGTCAATGAATTTTGTTCAAAGTTGATTTAGTAAAAAATACTATGGTGTAACTGGTTTCTCTTAATTAAGAAAAACATGCTGAAAAAGTAGATGGTGTTTGTTTTTTTTTTTTTTTACTATTTCTTAGCTCTTCCTCTATCCTGAAAAAATGATCTTCACTTTTCTGGCAGACATAAAGGAGAGCACTGTTCTTGGTTTTATCACTTCAGCTTCTGTAGTTGGCACAGTCTCTGATCCTCTGTGGCCCCTGGGCAGAGCTGCAGGAGGCACAGGACTGGGATGCTGTGGTTTACTCAGAAAAAGCTGTGACTTCCGAAGGGTCTCAGAAATTGGGAGTTAACTCTTGAAGCACAAGTGTTCCCAACTTTGTCACACCTCTTGTGTGGTGCATGGTGCTGTTGATAAAATGCCACTTTTGGTTGGCAAGAGTCACTCTAAAAGAAGGCTAACCAGGAAGTTTTTAGGCTTAGGCTTACTGCAGTGCCAAGTATGGGTTTTAAAGTCTAGGAGCCTGTTATTGAAGGTGAGTTTTCTGTGACAAAGTGAGATAATAATACTATACTTTAATTGTGTGGGAGTTATATTTTTTGGGCTTCTGATAATTGGTTTGGAAGTAAAAGCCTCCATTTGGGACAGATGGAAGTTACAGGACTTCATATGTAATGATCTGTTAGCATACTTGGCTTACCAGATGTGCTTCTGTGGATAAATCACTGAAATGTCATTGTCAAACGCACATTGCTGACTCCATTCAATTATTTCCTTAATTTTTGTACTTTTCTTGAGATATGGCTTCCTTACAGTGTGCATCCTTCCTTATGATATCCATCTTACTGTTTTGTATTTTACAAAAGTCAGTACCAGAAATAGCTGAAGTGCTGGAAAGATCTGTCTTAGCTGTATTTGTGATTACTGTGACAGCTGCTTTGAGTGGGTTGCATGAAAATATGTGTCTTTCACATCTCCTTATACTGGCTGTGTTATGTTTTTAGGATTAGAGATTACAGATAACTAAAATCTTATTTTAAACCTGCATAAACCTTAATTTAAGAATATTTTAAACCTTTGAAAATAGGTACAATGTCTTTGGAACACTAAAAACAGTGTTATCAGAAATACACAGAAGAAAGCTGTAGTGGGTGATTCGTTTATTGAATAGAACTTTTGAAAGTTGTTTTTAGTGTTTAGATGCTGAAGATGCAAGCTTTGATCTTTATGTGACTATGCAAAGAAGTGATACTACCAGGAGTGGATTTTCAATAGGATCTATTAATTTTTAATGGAAGCTGTTCTAGTTTATTTGTTTTTGAAGATTTAATTCATCGAAGTGTTTGAGATTTCTGGCTTTGTGTTACTACTTGTGTATATATATAAATAAATATATACATGCACATTTTAAAATATTAAAATATATATATTTTAAAAACCTAGGAGGCTTTTAGTTGGAGCTACTTTGCAGTAGATCAGATTTTCTTAGCAGGTGAGTGATCTGGTAGGAACATTTCTTTCACAGGGAAAAGTCTATTTTCTGTTAAAGAAAACTGCTTATTTTGCTATTAGCCTTTTGGCTTCTATAGGAAGAAGAGGACAAAGGATCAACCAGTGAACTGTCAAGGTGGAGAAGTGTGATGCTTTTAGGTTTTATTTCTCACTGTTTTTACTGGGAAGCATTTCTGCAGAAGGCAAAGGTAGTGATGTAAAATACTGTGAACACTCTCATCTTTCAGTCCATTCTCTCAAGGTTTGTGTCACAGAACAAAGTGAGGCCACACCAGTAAGAAAATAAAAGGAGTAAACGTGTATGTCACTTAAATTGGTAAAACTTTAAAAGGGAGAAGGGCTGGACTTCGGCAAAGGTTTTCATCCAGGTTCTATCAGGAACTTGAGAAGTTATGTGGGGATCACTGTCGTTTGCATCTCTTTCTGGGATTACCGTTATGAGTTGGATCAGATCGCTGGGAAGCAGTTCCTGAAATCCCTTTTTGGGGAAAACCAGCATTCCTACCTCACTGTCTTGGTGTACCACACCTGCTGTTCAGTGCATCCCTTGCCAGCAACAAGTGAAAGGGTTTAGAAGACATTGAAGTGGGCAGCTGAGGCAGGGCCAGCTGCAGTCACAGAACCATAGAGTGGTTTGGGTGGGAAAGGACCTTAAAGATTACCTGGTTCAAACCCCCTTCCATGTGCAGGGACACAGAGCCCCATCCATCTGGCCTTGAGCACTGCCAGGGATGGGGCAGCCACAGCTTACCCTGCGAGCTGTGGGGCGTTGGTGCTGTGTGTGTATTGGCTCTGGTTTGTGTAATGGAGAGAACCCTTACTTTCTCCAAGGCTTTCTCTGCTCTGACCTTGGCATTCGCTTAAATTTGCGTGCTGCTTGGCATTAAGGGGTGTCAGCTGTGGTTGAGGCTGGTTTACATTGTCAGAAGATGATGGACTAGAAAATAGGTTTTGTTTATCCACCCTGTACTTTCTTTGATGTAAGAGAAAAATTGTGGGTAAAAAATGTGGGTTGGTTTGTTTGTGTTTTTTTGACTCGGAATGCTCCATTTTGCTAAAACTGTGTTCTTATGCTCATTAGACAGCCATGAAATGCAAATACCTTTCTACTCTTCAGAAAGAGGAACTTCTAATACAACTCCTCTTGCTGAATTCTGTCAGGGGAAAAGCTGGCTGTTTTATTAAATATGCTAAGACTGAATTGTTCTTCTCTTTTGTTTAATTTTGTTTTGCATTACCTTTAGTTTTTATTTCCATTGCCATTTCCATTTCACCTGGCAAAACAAAGATTTCTAAAAATAAAAATCAGAATAACCCATTGCTCCATAGTAGCTCTGATGAAAACTCTTAAGTCAATAGTGTTTTGACTTCTGTGCATGCTGTGACACATGTGGAGTTTATCTGTACAAAAGATCACAAGATTATGTCAGCTGCATCAGTAGGAGACACGCTTGTTAAGGGATTACATTCATCATTTCTCAGCAAAACAATCATTGCCAGTGGCAACGGAAAATCATGAGAAGATGAGATTTTGGATCAGTATGTTGTTCACACACCTCTTAAGCACAAGTGTGGGTGGGTTTTTTTAACCTCTCCCTAAATGATTTTTTTTTTGTAAAGAGTTTTTGTTTTGAATCGCTAAACTGCTGCCTTAGTCCTCAGCCTTTGTGCTTCTGAAACCAGGTCTTTGACTCCTGAAAATATATCAGCTCCTGAAGAACCCACAAATGTGGGACAACTTGAGGAAAAATACACTCTGAAAATAAAAGGAAACAGGGTGATTTATGTTACCAAATAGTCACATGGCTGGCTTGGGATGAAGCTGCTTCATCCCCACTCAAAAAAGGAGGGATTTGTTAAATTCCTCTAGCACTACGGAAGAGAGTCTGTTGTTTTTTTTTACTAACAGGAGGGAGCAGCAGTGGCCAATTTTGCAAAGCAGCCTCTCTCCCCTCACAGTGTGCAGAAAGTGTGAATAGGAGATGCCCTCACAGGTAGCTTTTCCTAGACCATGGACTGTGCAAATCAACACAAACTTGACATGTCGGTGGCCACCACAGGCACTAATTCGGGCACTCGGCTGCATCCTCAACGTTTGACCTGTAGCCACAGGAATGTGTGAGCAGTTGACTGTTGAAATAAAGGCCTAATCAACAATGTGAATGTAAACTATTTTTCTTATAACACTGCTTAGTCAGGATTTGTGATTTGTGCGGACATGGGGAGCTTCTCCAGTGGCACATGCATCTCCCAGGAAGGCTGTGGTCACAAGAAGGTGCAAGTGCCCTTCCTATTCATGTCTCGTCGTGATACCATCATCTCTGCACGCAATCTGTCAGGCTTTAAAATAAAGTCTCTGAAAACTGAAGCTAAAATACTGCCAATTTAATGCTCCGGAGTTCCACATAATGTCCTAGTTCCTTTTACCTCCCCCAATAATCCAGGGAGCCACTGCCAAAACACTTTCATGCTGACGTGTGTGTTGTGCATAGATGTTTGTTTATGCATGTTTTGTGTTACTGCTGCTTTGTCTTTGGCTTACGGCATAATTTTGTTTGCAAAGACTCATCATTGACTTGTTTGTGGCACCCAGCACCGCAGGGCGAATAACACGTATTTTATTGAAATCATTAGATATGAACAGCCGGGTGACGGATATGGAACAACGGATTAGTAGTGCCTTACCTCAAACTCGGCAGCACGCCGGCCGAAATAGCTCAGTTGGGAGAGCGTTAGACTGAAGATCTAAAGGTCCCTGGTTCGATCCCGGGTTTCGGCAACAGTGTTTTCCTTCTTTTCCTCGCCCTGCCCGGGAGGTGGCGAGCGGGTGCTGCTGCCGGGCCGGCCCGCGGGCCCTGAGCGGGCACTGCTGGCCCGGGGCTGGTGCTGCACGTGGGAATGGCTTTGTCGGGCTCGCACCGACCGTGTCGCTCCTGGCGCAGCGGGCCCTGCCTTCCCGTTTCCCTTTCTGATCTTCTGAGTTTAAACTTTGTATTTAGGATGGAAGAAATGAAAGCAGCGAGCTTCATTCCCGGTCCTTCCTCTGCCCTTCGCCGTCTCCCACTATTGACGGCGGGAGGGACGAGAGAAGAGAAAGTGAAGCTGTGAGTGAGGGGCGAGATGAGTGGGAAGGAAGGGACAGGGAGGGAGAGAGTGGCTCCAGAGGACTGGGACGGGGACAAGGACAGAAGGATTAGAGGTTGCTTCTTGCCAAAATCTGGAGAGAAGTTCAAAATTTCCCAGACCTCACTATTCCTCTACTGTCAAAAGATGGCTGAATCTACCTTACAGAAAGCCGAAGGAATAGCTTCGAGGCCAGGAAATCTGGTAATTAATGACACCTAGACTTTACCATTCATCTATTTCCTCCTGTTCCTTTCTTTACTTGTAAGTTGAGAAAAATAATTTGGATTTTTTGAAGCATATTTTTAAGGAAGGTGTCTGGTTTTGATTTGAAGACATGAAGAGGCAGAGAGTTCATTGGTTCTCTTTGGTAATTTGTTGCAATTTTTTCAAATATATACCTTTAATCTGGACCTGCCCTCTGTTAAACCTTCTCTATTAGATCAGAGATCTTCTTCGTACCTGGCATTTGGTCATCACGAAACTGTCAAATCAGCACCCAGCTTTGTTTTGGTAAGCTAAAGAAATTAAATTCTTTGAGTCTTTAAGACAAATTCCCCTGCTTTTGGGTAACTTTTTAAATACACCGACACCAGAACAATACATGGAAAAAGGACTTTCAATATTGATGTCACCACTGCAAAACACAGCAGTAAAGCATCTCTTTACTTCTCTGTTCAGCATCTTTCATCTATTCATGAAGAAGTGCCAATGGCCCTTTTCTAAGCACAGCATCACATCAAGCATTGATATCGAATTACTTGTCCAATACAAGGAACACTCACTACAGATCAATATTCTATTAGTACAAAGCCAGGGTAGTGGTACTTAGATCCCTACTAAGAAGACAGACAAGGGTTAGTATAACTGCTTATATTACAATTTTTCCTAAAGACTTTTTTAGATTTTGAAATAAGATTAAGACTGCACACTTGAGTACTCAGGGACAGATGGAAATGTTAAAATGATCACTTACAACTCCTCTGAGTGTGTGATATCAAAAATACTTTTTTTTTGCAAAAAGTGTTCGATTATTCATCAAAGACTTCTATGGTGCTTTGGGGAAGGTATTAATTACCTGCAGATATGTGATCAAAGAAGCAAAAAAAGAGAATGGCTGCTTACTTTTTGGCCTTTTCCACACTGCTGAATAAAAGAGTCACGGAGCAAGCTTGGGTGCTGGACTTCTGACTCTCTGCTTGGCTTGTGCAGTTGCACCCTGAGAGACAGCTTTTCCTGAGGTCATCTGCTATGGAGGGAAGAGCTGGACACAGTGGAGGCAGCGGCCAGCTGGTGCTGCTCAGCTGGGGGGCCTGGATGTGGCCCCAAGAGTGCTTTTATGCAGTGGTCTGCCTATAACCCCCAGTGCTGCTCTGGAGGTTTAGTCCCCTCTGCCTCTGAGTTCCTCAAGGGCCAGGAAAGGTGTGGGTCACCCTCACTCCCTCAAAGAGTCTGATTTTTAGCAGGAGTACTCAGGCACATGGATCTATCACAAATATGTGTTGTGGTAATGTCTGAAATTTCTATTTTAAAGATACAGATAATATTACCTGTAATGGCAAATCCGTTCTCAGAGCTTTTGTTATGTTAAACAGAAATTTTGTGGAGCACCGAAATGCTAAATATGATAGCCATGGGGACACTGAGAAGAAAATCTCATTTTTGTTTGGTGTGGGATTTAGATTGCACACACTGAGTAAAGCCTGAAGTCTTATGTGGAAGAAGAGGATAAAATTAAGAGATAACCTCAATTCTGGAATTTTTTAACTTCTGTCTGCTTGATTTTGCAGGCTTGATGCAGATTTCTAATGTGATTTGGCAGGTTCTGTGAAAATAACCTCAAGCGTTGCTGCTTTATTGCTTGTCACGGAATATCCAGGCATTTCTTCATTCAGCTGTACCTTCTTTACACAATCTTTTTTTGCTGCACTCTAGGCCTCTTCTTGCCAGGAAACATTTCCATTTATTTTTCTATCAGCTTCTTCCCTAAAGATGAAACCCCTGCTAGGACACAAATACAGGCTGTTTAACTAAGCCTTTATATTTAGTCACAAAGTTCCTTCTCTGCAACTGGGAAGCTTCTCTGCTACTACAGATATAGTTACATATGCTTTTTAAAATATCCATCAAATACTGAAGTTGATACCTCACAGAGACTCAGACGAAAAAAAAAATCTTACAATGTGTGTTTTCAGCCTTATGCAAAGATTCAAGATCTGGTGGATTTGGTTCACTTGCTTTTTCCACCGCCATCCTTGGCTCCTGTTTTAAGTGAATGAAAACTGGGGCAGAAGGAGAGGATCAGAGAGAGGCGTATCCCACATCCTAGCTCTGCTGCAGGCTGCAACAACTTGCAGTCACAGAACATGAGAAATAATGAAGAAGCTTAAAGCTTTACTGTGAAATAGCTCTATTTGGAATTTCTGACATAGGTGGGACAAAGTTGCTGTGCCTGGTGTTTTCCATAGGCTCAAGTTCAGGATTTCCCCGTGTGACGTGCTCCTCCTTTTCCTCCGTGTCCCCTGAGTTGCACGTCTACCTGATTTAAAAAGTCTCCTCCTTGTCCCTGAAGGAATTTCTGCACTTGATATTTGTTACTGTCTTGTCTACCTCTTAGCAGTAAAATTTCCTTCTCTTTGGATTAAAAATTGAGTTTGTTTGATAGAAAAGATTTGTTTCTGTCTCTTGACTGAAAGGTTTCTGACTTTGTCTCCTTCACTCTTTATGGACATCTGGTAAATCTCATTTAGTTACATAGTGTGACAGATACAAGGGGTTTAGAAAACATGAGTCAGGAGTCACATTTAGGTTTTTTTATGTTTTAATAACAAATCTTAGTTATAGTGTATTTGGTTTCTGGTCCTGTAGAATAACTAGAATGGTGTTTTTCAATTTTCTGGGAAATGAATGCAGTTAAAAAGACAACAAAAATTTTCAGCTGATGATGCATTTCTACAATCCAATAGTTTGTATTCAAGTCTTTTATTTGCCCTGCCCCCCTGTGAGTGAGCGGTTTAGGAGAGCTTTATCCTGTTTGAGTTCAGCTCAGGAACCTCATTTAAGGAGGCCTTTTCTGATCCCGTTCCTTGGGAGTTTTGGGTTGTGGTTGGTGCCCCCTCCCCCCCCACCTT
>VZTE01005077.1:1485917-1541760 GCA_013397775.1 Eulacestoma nigropectus | reverse complement strand
TTCCCCCCAGTGATATATTCCAGAGCTCCTACTTTATGCTTTTCTAGGAATATAGGACTTATATTCCATTGTAATGTAGAGCTAGACAATTTGTGGTACAGTTAACAAGTCAAATTTGGGGCAGTTAAGTGAAACCTTAGCCTTCAGTCCTGCTATGGTCATCAATGCTCTCTATTCCTCAGTGATCCTCAGGGGAAACATATTTTTTGATCGAATGTACGTACATCCTCTTGCTTAAAGCAAGGGAGCATTCATTACTTTGTCCATCAATGTTCTTGGAATTTAGACTACATGTCATGAGGGATGAATATATTTTGTTCCATTTTATATTTTCTATTGGGATAAGTAGTAGCATTAGTATTTTGAATAAAAATTGTGAGAGAAGAATGTCTTCTGGTACAGGCTCTGGAAAGCTGAATGTAAGGTTCCAACCAAAACTATACTATGACTCTACAATTTTTGATATTATTTCAAATACTGTGCTTGTCGTATCTTTCAGGGTTTTTTTAATGTGGTACACAGCCAGATCTGGATTTCCTTCTTCATAGCTCTTCCCCTGTGATAGGGACAATTTATTGCATAGCTGCATGTTGAGATGAGAGCCTCTGTCTACCTATTTCACTTCATATTTCTTAAACTGGCATAAATCTACTCTATGTACATCAGGTCCTCCCCTACCATGGCCATTTAGTGACATTCATCTAATTTTAGTGACATTTAGAATTTCAGTGTCTGTCTGAATTCAAACTAGTCACCCTCACCTCCTTTTAAGATCAAGGTAGAGAAATTAGGACAGAAGACCTGGCCAAGATTCCTGTCTGAGAATGGGGTGTGTTGTTCAAAATAATTCTGAAGATAAAGATCTTTTATACCTATCTTTTTGGGTAGGTGGTCACTGCAGCAGCAGTTTAATCTGCCAGTCAGCATTGTGTTTATCTGAATTATAACTAGCTTAAGCTTATATCCATATTCCTGCATAATACGGACACTGGAAAAAGTGTGCTTGGCTTGTTTAGTTAGAAAGTGACAGAGTTCTGAGTCTCATAAACCAAATGATGATATTCTGTCATGATCACTGAAGAAGTTTCTCGGACATCTTGAATGAGGGAGTAGGATGAAAGAAAGATCTTACAAAAGAAATGTAAGTGCTCAATTTTTATCTCAGACAGAAATGAATAAAACCACAGTAAGGCAACACCTGACTTAAAAGTTTAAAAATGTGTCTGCAAATAAAGTTTATTTAAGGCTGTGGAAAGATCTGGCAAAGCTGACACAGGCATGTGTGTTACCAAAGCAGTGTATGAGTGTAGGACTTTGCAAGTGTGCAGAGTACATGCCTCAGCTAGCATGTGTCCTTGGGGAGGGGAAAAGCAAAGTGCCAGCAAATTTGGAGCTTTGAAAGTGTGTGTCTTTGACACTGCAGTCAGCTCCAGACTTCTGGGAGGCAGGTTCAGCTGGACCACAAGGCCCAGTGAGGAAGCCATGAAGAATCAAAGAGGGATGCTTCTGTCTAAATGTTGACCTCTCATCCATATGGGGTACCTACCTCTGAAACCAAGGCTCCCTTTACAAGAAATAAATAAATTAAGGTTAGGCCTTGTGTGGTACAGTTCTAATGTGAGTACAGAAAACAGGCCAAGTGAATTGCACCCTAAACCCAGCCATTTGTCTCCATTAAGAGAGTATCTTACAAGGAAACCCTGAGTGACTGGTTAAGTGTAGATTTCAGTAATCAGGAGATGTCTAACATCAGGTGAGATAAATTTCATTCTCTGTCACTTTGAGGCCTACAGGTAAATCCACAAAAAGATGACATGTGAAATTGGTGACACAAGGAAAGGTTGAGTAATCTAGCATCCAGACTGGTAGGGTGCAGCAGCCTTGTGGTTGTTGAGGAAAGAAAACTCATGGAAGACCATGAAAATGTCTTTAACTTAGGTTTAATTCCTGGCTGCATTCATCTGGTGTATTTTCCATGAGACCTGAGCAGATTGTTCTTCTCTGAGTTGCTCTTCTGTTCTAACAATATGTGAACATGTTGTAGCATATAAATTGGTTTTCAGGAAAATAATTCCATGCATTAGAAAAAGACTGCACAAATAACTTAAATATGAGAAGCCAGGAGATGGTGAGACTGTTCACATGAAGAGAGTTGCTGTGCAACAGCAGGATCATGAGATCTTCAGAGCTGCTCTGACATTCCCAAACTTTGTCCTCATTCTCCCGCATACAGGATAGGGAGACAAAGGGTAAGGTGGTGACAGGGCAGTAGCATGTGTTGAGAGATCCCAAGGGCATAAATTTGCTAGGAGAGTCAGGAAACCTAGAACACACACAGGTGTCTGAAAACCTCTGCTGCAGGTTTCCTTATAAAGTTGTCTTCTTGTTATCTCTAAAGTCATTATGAATTATCATGTAATTTATTTATTCCTTCTGTTGATATACTGGTTTCCACACAAGTTTAAATGTAGAATATTTTATTTCAACCAAAATTCTTTCCAAAATTGCACAGGCTAAATACTTTTCTGGCTTGATACTAATCTGTGCTTGAGTACAGTAGAAGGAGCCTGAGAAACAATAGTGTCATTGAGAAAAAAAATGTGAACTTGCTGCCTACTTACTACTCAGGAATTCTATATTACTTGTGTGAATTGTGTTTAGCGATTTCTTTTTCTATACCGTTGAGTATTCTTTTTCTTTATTTCCTCTCTTGCCACAAAAATACGTGAATGTACTTATCCCAAAAATGTGTTGGCGTGTGGACGTATTTCTTTGCCAGCCTTTGATGACAGGCTGAGAAGTTTTCTGTTGGGGGTGACCCTGTGCATGAATCCAGTCTACAGGGTAGCTGAAATACTGTTTTCCTGTACTTTCAGCATAAATCCTAAATATTGTAATTAAAAATTGAACACAGTTTCAGGTGTGGTAGCCTGACACGGTAGCTCAGATGTGTGGTGGGGTGGGTTGACCCTGGCCGGATGGCAGATACCCACCAAAGCCACTCTGTCATGCCCTCCTCAGCTGGATACAGGAGACAGAATGTAGAGAAAGGCTGGTGAGTTAGGAGTAGGGACAGATCATTCATCAATTACTATCATGGGCACAACAGACTCAGGGAAATCAGTATAATTTATTACCAGTCAAATCAGAGTGGGGTAATGAGAAATAAAATCTTGGCAACACCTTCCCCTCATATCTCCCCTTTTCCTGGGCTTGACTTCACTCCCAATTTCTCTACCTTCTCCGCACCAGCAGTGCAGGGAGACAGTGAATGGGGGCTGTCATCAGTCTATCATGTCTCTTCTCTTCCTTCCTCCTCGGGGGAGGAGTCCTCACAGTCTGCCCCTGCTTCTGCCTGGGGTGCCTCCCACAGGAGACTGTCCTCCATGAATTTCTCCAGTATGAGTCCTTCCCACAGGTGCAGTCATGCAGGAACAGACTGCTCCAGTGTGGGTCCCTGCAGGGTCACAGGTCCTGCCAGCAAGCCTGCTACAGCACAGGCTCTTCTCTCCATAGGTCCTGCCAGGGCTTCCCAAACGGTCACAGCCTCCTTTGGGCATCCACCTGCTCTAGTGTGGAGTTCTCCCCAGGCTGCAGGTGGGTCTCTGCTCCCCTGTAGACCTCCATGGGCTTCAGGGGCACAGCTGCCTCACCATGGGCTGCACCAGTGGCTGCAGGGGAATCTCTGCTCTTGCACCTGAAGCACCTCCTGCCCCTCCTTCTTCTCCGACCTTGGTGTCTGCAGGGCTGTTCGTCTCACATATTTTCACTCCCCCCTCTGTCTGCAGTTGCTATTATGCAGTAATTTCTTTCCTCCTTTTAAATCTATTATCCCTGAAGTACTACCACCTTCTCTGATGGGCTCGGCCTTAGCCAGTGGTGAGCCCATCTTGGAGCCAGCTGGCATTTGGCTCTCTTGGACATGGGGGGAGTTTCTAGAAGCTTCTCACAGAAGCCACCCCTGTGGCTCCCTGTCTGCTGAACTGTGGCATGCAAGCCCAGTGCGAGTGGATAAGGCAGTGCAATTACAGTTTGGATCATTAGCGCGGCTCACATGCTCAGATTTGCTGCCTGAAAAGTCCTTTGATAGTTCAGGGCAGTAGTATCGACACACAGCACTACTCATTTTTCAAGACATAGTAAAACTCTGTAGTAAATAGAAAGCCATTCAGGATGCTAATTTGTAAACTGGTATAGTGCTGATTCTGTGCAGCCCCAACAACAGCTCCTTTATTTAAGTGTGATTGCGTGGGAAAAATGGAAGAGCTTCTCAATAGCGATGCACTAAGGAACGGACAGTGCCTGCTGTTTTCCCAATGACTAATTGAAAGACAACTGTCTTTTTGTAGTTTTGTTCAGTGTATTCTTCATGGTGTGTCATGCAGCAGCACAGAACCACCATTGCTGGCGACGCAGTGACGCCAGGATGTGGGATCTGGCCATCCTTTTTTCGTTCGTCCGGGTGGCCCCCTCAGCCAGGGAAGGCACTCCTAAAATGCTAATGCATTACTGAGGACCAGAGACTACTGCTACATCTATGCCAGGACTGCATGCTGTAGTGTGCTCCCAGTTTTGTAAAATTACGTAGCTGTGATGGAGGGATGTAATCATAAAAAAAGCTACATTTGTGCCACTCTTCTATTCACAGTTCTCTTTCCCCTGCACACTAAATAATTTCCATGTCATGCTCTACTTGCTATTCCTTTACTCCACACTCCACCTTCTCTGAAAACAGCAGATTTCTCCTTCCTCATGTACTACATTAGAAGCCAATTTTCTTGCCTTACCTTATCTTGCCTGCCTCAGTACCTCACCTTTTTCTGTCCTTACTCTTTCTGTCTCATATAGGGTCTCAAATAGCAGTAGGAACCTTCCTATCAGTGTCTGAATTGAGCCAGCTTTGATTAAAATGGCTGCTTGGACACATATTTTGCAAATAGACCCATCACTTCAGGGGTTTGATTGGTTAGCTGAATCCTATCTGTACATTTTGATTTAATTTCAGTGATGCTGGTGAGTGTTCACTTGAATTGCTTTCAGATAGTATGTGGGTAACCATTTTCTTTGGTACAAGATATTGTCTAACAGATTCAAAGACAAATCCCTCACACGCCAGAGCGATGTATTTGGGTGCTGAGTAGGATGGGGAGGAGTGTTCAGATGGTTTTTGAGCCAGTCCTTCCATTTATAACTCCTGAACTTCTTCAACATATTTTTTCAGCAACTATTCACACTTTCTTTCTTTTTCACATGTTGTGTCAAGAGCAGCAGACAAAAGCCAATTCTAGGTAAATTGAATTCAAAGTGAGGTGAGTTGAGACCCATTTCAGAATACATGGTATTGCTAATTCACTTTATGCCTCCATAAATGAGGTAGAATCATATTTCAGTTTGTCTGTCAAACAGTACATTTTTGATATAAAGATCTGAGAACCTAAAAGTGCTGATGACAGGTGTCCACAGTGTGGATGAACTCTTCAGCTACATGATGGCAATAATTTGCTGTATAGATCAAAAACTTCTTGTGGCAGAATGGTGAGGTTGAACATCCATATTGAATAGCACAGACACAACCATGGCTTTTTTCATTATACATGCTTGTAAAAATGGCTAAACAAGAGAGCTGAGGAAGGTGGAGGGGGAAGGTAGTGAAAGCTTTCGGTGAAGCAGGGGGAGTTGCCAGTTTTAATTTAGTATGGTGGACCTGAACTATTAGCTATTGCTTCAGACTCACAGAACCGCTTATCATGACTTTATTTTTGTTTATTAATTTTATTGCTCTAGGAGTTGCACTGAGGGCAAGAACTGCTGCATACTAGGAGCTTTTAAAGGATATTTTTGTCAGTGTACTGAACAGAACCACTTACGTGCATGTCTGCTGTGTGTATCGATCTCATAGACTGTCTCCTGCCAGGTGGGTAATAAATGCTCAGCTGTGACAGTTCTGAAAGTCTAGCAGCCAGACCAGCTCTGCAATAACCTCAGATGTAATGATGGGGAAAGGATTCAAGCGCAAATGAGAACCATTCACTCTTTAAAACAATTAAATAATTTATTTTGCATGCAGAAAGGCTATTAGGAAGGAAACCCTTCCTCGCTTGCCACTCAGATGTTTTCAGTGCAAGCGCTGAAGTTCGGCAGTTGGCAGGTGGAATCTCCATCTCAAATTTATACTACCACATTTATTAATTTTTGTTAATGATGCACCTCTATCCTCTGCACTTCCAGAGTTTTCCACTGCTATTGCTTTAACGGAAAGTATTATTTTGCAGTGAATGAACTAAAAGAGAAGAGGTTTCCTCTTCTATTTATCATCTGTTTACAGGGTTTTGATTAAAAGAATAAATGTGTTTCTCCAGCCACCTCAGCTGAAAAAAGACCATCAATTTCTTAAAGCTTGGAGAAAGCTTTGGAGAAATAAAAGACTTGGAGAAATAAATCTGAGGCATTCTCTCTCCTGACATGCTGCCAGAGCCTGTAGAACTTGCTTTCACACTGGCATCTTTTCTGCCCTTGATGTCATGTGCAAAACACGAGGATTTGTGCCGTGCTAATCTCTCTAATGAGGGCTTCTCCCAACCTCTATATAAACCCTGCTCAAAGCCGTGGCTGCTGGGCAGGCACCACAGAGTCAAAGCACCCGTCTTTTGAACTGCATTCAAGGCAATTAGAGGCCGGGATTAAACAAACACCCAACACCAGCATCCTCAGCAGCAAGAGTTATTATCCTGGTTGGCCAGGGCATGGAGCTGTGGTGAGGCCAGGTTGTCCCACAGTAGAAATCTCCCTGCTCTTCTCACTTAGGTTCAGCAGAGAAGCACAGCCTGCATCCAGCTGTAATGGGAGCCCTGAGGTGGCTCTTCTGGGCTGGGCTGGGCTACCTGAGCTGCTGCTGTCCCCCACAGGCGCAGGCACAGTTTCCCCGTGTCTGCATGACAGTGGAAGCCCTTCGCCTGAAACGCTGCTGCCCGGCCTTGGGGACAGAGCCAGGCAATATCTGCGGGTCCTTGCAGGGCCGGGGACGGTGTGAGGGGGTGCAGGCAGACACTCAGCCCTGGAGTGGCCCCTACACGCTCCAAAATGTGGATGACCGGGAACGGTGGCCCCTCAAGTTCTTCAACCACAGCTGTCGGTGCACAGGTGAGATGGGTGCTGGGGGGAGGGGACGGGGATGGAGGCGTCTGCTAACCTTTCTTCAAAGGCCAGAGACATTCCTGGTGGTATAAGGCACAAAGAAGGCTTCAAATATTACCGTTTTCCTAAAAATTCTTCCATATTAACAATACTACTAGTACTTTTTCAGAGAGCAAGGTTGAAGAAGAATTTTCTCTCAGGTGAACTTTTGTGTTTTCCTCTTTGCCTGTGGAGTTGTCCCTGTAGCCAGTGTCCCCCTTCCTTCACAGGGTTTTGGACCTTTCAGTGCTGCTTTCAAACCTCTATCACTGCTAATCACAGTGCAGTGAACCTGGATCAGTGTGCATTGTTTGAAGATTTATTCCTCATGGACTAGTACTTCGCAGCATGACATAGCCCTGTGCACTGAAAGTCTCCCGATGTCAGGCCAGGGTGTTTCCCAGGTTTGTTAACTAAATCTACATCTTACACTGATCCAAAATGTGTCTGAACAACCATCAAAGAGGCCCTCCCACCCTTTTCCACCTCATCTCCAGGTACTCCTTCTCACTGTGACTTTACATGAGCTCCTGAGTTTGCATGCTGGAGGTGAAATGGATCTGGGAGGAGATGTGCTTGAAGGTTAACCAGGTCAAAGGGAAAAGGTTCTAATGAGACCACTTCACTAATGCTGGCAGGAGGCAGTGAGCAGGAAGGTGAGCTCAGGGCAGGATAAGGTGTCAGGACCCTTTGTCAGCAACAGCCCTGGCTGAAGTGGGGTTAAAATGAGCAGGAACTGCATCCTCAGCCCAGACTTCTGTGCAGGGCTGGCAGGAGATGGCACCACTAGTCAGGCAAAAGGCACATCCCAGCCACTAAAGTCTCTTGCTAGGCACATTTCAAACAAAACCCGGGATTTCTTGTTGAAAACCTCAAGTTGTTTGAATTTTCTAACATGGGAAGAATAAACTGCTTTCCTTCAGCCTGATTCTTAGAACAAGATGAACTGTTTTGTCTAAAACATACCTTGGCTCTCACTACCAAAAAAGCCCAGATCAATCTGAGAAGGCAGCACTGCAGAGAATTTCAGCCAAAGAGGTTAAATTTTTCCAGTGCAGTTATCAACTGGAAACAGAGAGGTAGTGGCAGATGACTTAAATGGATACAAGGTGTTACCGAAACTCCTCAAAATAATAACGATAGACTTTGGAGTATACATCAATTTTTATCTCTTCCTTTGACTGGATTTCAAAAGCTTGTGTGAAAGGACTTTTCCAGATGATTTGCAAAAAAAAAAAAAAAAATTGGATGCACATTTTTTTATCTCAGAGGTTCTCATATACCTCGAAAACTTAAGTCAGGTATCACATACAGACACAGATCCTGGGTCAGAAGAACATGGGCATACACCAATATTTACGCAGTTAATTAGAGCATCAAAACCTGGGAATAAATTGAAGAGCAGTGGAGACAAACATTGTCTGCATAGGCAGATACTAATTTGCTTGTCCAAGAAGAGATAAACACTGATATTTGATATTTGCAGGACTGGATCCCAAGTTACATGAGCAGAATGTAGTGTCCTTTCCTTCAGCCTTACTTCTGAGCTGGCTGCTTGCCTTGTCTCTTTAAATCCTTTGGATTGCTTTTTCTCCTTGCAGTTTTTTTATTCTAAATGTACCAGTGATAAAACAATAAGTGAAAGGCATCCTTAAGCATGATTTTCAGAAAGTTTTCCTGGGCTGTAATCTGCTTGATGCTGTATGCAAAACCATTTCTGGGAGAATGCTAAGAAGTTCATAGCTGCATGGGATTTGAATTAGATCTGATGCTTTTACAGTGCTGGTGATCATGGCTCCGTGTCTATTTGGGGTTTTTTGTGGGTTTTTTTCCACTTGGTTTCATACACTGGTTGGTTGTCTGCACACCAGCTTTAAGTGGTGTGACATGTGGTATTTACACGGCATCCAGAGCTATGCTAACTGTGTAACATAATGGTGGGTAACATATGGTAACATAAATTAAATATGCTCATTCAAAGGGACATGGAACAGTGCACATATCTGCTATTAAGGTGTCCTGTTTTCCAAGTGAATGTTACATGCAAACTGCCTCTTTGGAATGGTTCCTGTATTGTGCAAACTCCAAGCCCACCGAGGCTCTTTCTAGCACTTTAACAAGATAAACAGTCGTGTTCCATCTTGGCACTGTTTAACTTATAGTTTAGAAATGCTGTGAATGATAAGCTATGAGAACTCCAACTACTATGTAGCTGATAATTTGGTTGGACAGTGCCAATTGAATGTGTCACATAACTGATGGCTATATGGTAGGAAACTGGAGGAACTGTGAGGAACAGGGGCCAAGATTTTCCAGTTCTGGAGTTTTCACAATAAATGTAGCTCTTTGCTAAAAACTTAGTATCTAAGGAGAAAAGAAACTCTGAAAATTTTTCCATTTGTTGAAGCCATTCACTGAGGAAAAATACCTTAAAACCATATCTATCCAGGCCTGGTCCTGAATATTTATGGGAAACCGCCCCCAAAAAATCAAACAAACCAAAAAGAAAAAAGAAAATCCCAAACACAAATATAGATGATTGGCTATAATGGGATCAGATTAATTTTTTTCCCATTTCTAGGCTTCAGTGGATAGTATGCATTAGTTTTTCTTTAAGGACAAATAGAACAAGATTAGAACAAAAGAAAGATCCAGCTTTGCTTCCCACTTTTTGTGCCAAGGGCCGTGGTCAATCAGCAGCTGCAAGTCTGTTGTCAGGATGCTGCACGTTTCACTCAATATGTTGGTTGCAGCAAAAATATCATCTCTGTAAAAAAAATATGGGGTTATGGCATGAACGTAGTTGGAAGGTAGCAAAGAGTTTTTAGTTCTTGTCTGATTTCAGTTTTGAATCTATTGAATGTGTTCTACAATTGGTTTGGGTGCACCTGATATTATTCATTTAATATAAATTCTTAAACTGAAATGACCTGATGACAGATCCCGATAGTGTGCAGTATTGTGTGAAGGGGAATGTGCTAATTTGTTTTTCAATAAGGTGTACATGTTGAATTAGACCAAGTGATGGATACAAGAGTCCAACCTTGAATATTGAGACCTGTAGCTGTTTACACAATAAAGCAGTATTTCAGTGATAGTTAAATTTAGTTTAGAAGAAAACTGTTTCAGAAGACTTGTGAACTAAATGCCATTTTGAGTTCTAAACAATAACATTGTACTGCTAGGGTACAGATCTGGTATAGCATTTTAAAAACTCAGTACAGAAGACTATTGTGAAAAACCACTGCAGTCAGTCATGTGGTTGCTAGTACAGATTGTGACAGTGATTAAACAATGACGTAGTGTGAGTTCATTGAGGAGTTAAACTTAATTATCATTCTTTTTTTTCTGCTTTCATTTTCTGAAGTTTACATATGGGCATGTGATGAACTTTACTCTATTTTTTAATAGTGGTGTGTGATGACTGGTGTTAGCATACACCAGTGCTATGTATAAGCACGTACTGAGTGTCAGGTCATAAGAAGTATATTTTTCTCAGTGCCATGCCCATGGACTGACCCACTGGGGGAAGTAGCACAGTCACAGTGCCTACAGAAACAGCCAGATTCACCCAACTTGACTGAGAAAGAGCACCTTAAATGTTGCTGAGAATAGATACAGAAGAAGACAGCTCCCAAGGCATGTGATCCCATCTCCAGACCAAAGGGGTTAGTGGAGAAGACATAAATGATTTTTTTGACCAGCTGCAGTACAATGGACATTCCTGGAACCAGTGGAACAAGACGGGATCATCCAACAGTGATATGATCTCCTTGCTGTGTACCAGAATGACCTCCCACACTATATTCTCTGGAAACCACAAGAGATGATAATAATCTCTGTGGTCCCCAGCATAGCCTCAGGAAGGTAGTACACTGAGTTCTTATGTGTTAGTCACTGAAGGTGAAAAAATGCTGAGGCATGAATCCTTGCATGTTCCTATAGTTCCTGTGTGCAAAAGGATCTTGAAAGGGTCTAACTGCCTTACTGAAAATATCTCCTGTGTGCTATATCCTGCTATCATGAGATTGCTTTTCCTGCTCTCCTAGAGCTGTACCAGCAGAACAGACAAGGAAGTTAAGTTGTAAGAGACCAGCATTTCACAATGCTGTCATGCGGGAAGTGCACACGGCAGTAAATGAACTTTCTGGAAACAGTAATGTATAATTTCCAGATCAGCGGCCTGGTAGAGTGCTTTAGAAACAAATGCCGAAAGAGTGGTTTGGGTGGGTCATAAAAAAGCTGGGTCTGATTACTGCAGTAATTTCTGTTTGCAGTGTGGGAAATCCCATCAGCTTCTTGCCATTTCAGCTGCTGTGTAACGGCAGTCCTGTGATGCACGGAGTCTGTTGAAAGAAAATGACAAAAAGCAAGTTTTGATATCATGAAGTGTTGTTGTTTTGTGTGTTTCTGACAATAGAAGATTGCTAAATAGACCTGAGGATGTGACAAAAATATTCAACACAATCAGCAGAAATATTGCAGTGTGAAATATTGCAGGGTGGTTATGGGACAAAATCGTGCAGAGCATCAATTGGATATAATTAGCACCTGCCCAAGGGAAACAGGTGAGAAGTCATTGTTCCACCTGGCTCCAGATACATATAGTTGGAGAAAAGCTTTCTTCCCATGAAGATAATTCATCATTTCAGGCTTTTGCAGCTTTCTTCTCAGAGCCTGAGGAGGTGCATACAGTATACCTAAAATCCAGATATTGTCTGGTAAAATGATTTCAGGCAGCAAGACCTGCATAGATTCAAAGGGCCCTTCCTGAGAGAGGAATAGGAGCCATCAGAGCCTCAACAAGTGACCAAGAGTGTCTTGTTCTAGTACCAACCCAGACAGCAGAAACCTGGTCCTGACTTTGGTTCTGTTAGGGCTATATTTCAATGTGATGCTTATCCAGCACTGTGAGTAGAAGGATCCTTTAAATGACTGGAGGAATAACTGCCAGTCTCAAAAGAGGTTGTTGAGAGATCTTTTCATGGTTAATTCCTGCTTTTTCCTCCTTCTCTTAAGGATTGAATTGTACCTGAGTGTGAGGGGTCAACAAATGATTGTTCATGGTCCATGACTGAAACTTGAGCAGTAGGCAATGCTGCAAGATATTCCGAATATTTGTCATCTCGCCAGTTCAGGCTGGAGCATGTGATGGGCCCTGGTAGCTAGGCTGAGGCATGAAGAATGAACAAGACGCAGATAGTGGAGTACACCAAATGATAACAGTAATTTTGCTGTTCTAATGGGACCCTGAGGATATTGTGATCCAATAAATCTTCCATGTTCATAGCCCCCCATATCCATACAATCCATACAATCCGCTTTGTTTCATATACCTATAACCTACTTGCTTTTTCTGGTGTATGTTTTCATCCCCTTTAGCCAGTGCAGACCCCTGGCTTTGGGTGCCTTCCCTTGTAGCTGGAACATGGCAGCTGAACCCAGCTGCTTCTACTTAGCACTGATCCTCAGCTTCATGATAATGTAAACTTAGAGATCTCAGGGGCTCTGAAGCAACCATAACCAACCTACGGTTGGTTCGAACTCTATAGTAAGAGTCCTCATGTCATGGCAGGTCTCACAGGAGTCTGTCACATGTTTACAGTTCAGCAGCCCTTACCCTAGGAGCTAGACATAAGCTTCAGAGCCTTGTTGCTAACAGCCCTTGTAACCTTGGGGGTCTTTGAATTTGAATAAGCCCCGTAGCCCCTGACAATCTGAAATCTTGCTTTAATGTTAGTTGTTGTTCTGGTTGTAGGCTCAAGCCCACAGCTTAGGGACATCTGCCCATCTGGGAACATTTCATAAGACACTTCCTCATCCCCATGTTAGTCCTGGATCTAGCAGCACCAATACATGTGGTGAGCAGTGAGATTTTGTGGCATTTTGGAAAACAATTGGCATGGTTGTTGTGGAGTGAGTGTGTGGGGAGTTGGAGGG
Source organism: Eulacestoma nigropectus (assembly GCA_013397775.1). Taxonomy (NCBI): domain Eukaryota; kingdom Metazoa; phylum Chordata; class Aves; order Passeriformes; genus Eulacestoma; species Eulacestoma nigropectus. The sequence goes on along the minus strand of VZTE01005077.1, from coordinate 1,528,647 downwards.
GAGGTTAAGAAGGGGTTAAGGAGTCAGTGCAGGTTTTTGAGTACTGCGTGGAGATCCCAGAGGAACCCTGGCTGCCACTCTGCTCCCCCCTGCCCCTGGCAGCATTGCCCACTGTCCTACACTGCTGCAGCCTGCCAGCACACAGGTAGGGGGCAGGTGTGTACTGCAGGCATGGCCGGTTGTTCCCTGTCTCCCCTAGAAACGGGGAGCAAGCTGCACCAGGGCATTTCTGCTGCTGCCAGCTGTCTGCCACAGCATACAAGAGGCCACACTTAGGCCACTGCTTTCCTGGGCTCTTCCATCTCATCAGAGAGTCTGAGATAATATCCTAGAGCGGACCTGATTACTTGCCTTAGGAGTGATGCCAGCGGGGAACGACGGTACTGCAGTGTTTCTCAGGCTGTTATTGCAGCACTATTTAATAATGCTTAAAGCGTGACCAGCAGCAACCCTGGTGCTTGTCCTGGTTTGTATTGGGCCCCAGATACACTGTTAAGAGGCACTAGTTTCTCCTAAGTTTTGTCCTTAAGAGGACAAAACCAAACTGTTTTGTTTAAGGATTTTTTTCTGTGCTTAAGGATCCATGTGAACTGACCCTGTTTTGGGTTTGATCCTGGAAGTAAAGGAGTACTTGAGAGCCAGTCGAGCAAAGCACTTCATCACCGGCTTAACCTCAATTGCTCAGCTCTCTGTTCGGTGAGAGTCCTCACGTGCCTGAGGGCTTTGCAGAGCTATGAGCACCTCAGGGCGTCAAGCCCATTACCCAGCACTTCCCCAGCTGGCTGAGCGTGATTCTTGGCCCTGCCGTGGCTCTGGGAATCGGGCCAGCCATCCTTCTGGTTAGTCAATTGGCAAAGCTGCCAGTCTGCTCAGCTGCTGTCCTTTCCAGGAACTGACATCTCTGGGGAAGAAGAGCACTAATTCTTAATTCTTCTGCATTTCACTGTTAGTTTTCCCTGATTCATAATGTCGTGACTGATTGTTCCCTCTTGATCCAGGAAACTTTAGTGGCTACAACTGTGGTGAATGCAAGTTTGGCTGGACCGGCCCCGAATGCAACAGGAGGAAGCCAGCAGTTGTCAGGAAGGACGTCCACTCCCTGACAGCAGAGGAGAGAGAGCAGTTCTTTGATGCTCTAGACCGTGCCAAGACAACCATTCACCCAGACTATGTCATTGCAACTCAGCACTGGAGAAGTCTGCTTGGTCCAAGCGGAGAGGAACCGCAGATTGCCAACTGTAGCATTTATAACTACTTTGTTTGGCTTCATTACTACTCAGTCAGAGACACGCTGTTGGGTTAGTGCTTTTCTTTTCCAGGGGGCTCTGCAGGTACAGAAAAGGGTGAAAGTACCACTGCTGAACAAAGGTGTGTGCTTAACACAGCTGTGCTGCTTCATCAAGCAGTGAGTCCCAGTAGCAGGCATGGAGCTGTGGAACGAAACAGTTGGTGGTGAGAAGCTGGTAGCCGTCAGTAATCAAGGAAGATGTCCTTTGGACCTGCTGTGGTCTGGTCCCCCCACCCCATGGCAGCTGGAGCACACCAATTGCATTTTTGGTGCACCTTCAGTCTGACAGGGAGCAATGCAGAGTCTTCACTTGAGTGAACTGAAATGTGGTCAGGCAGCGACTGACTTGAGAAAGATGTTCCCAGTCCATAGGACAAGGTAGATGTAGCGGCAGTGGGGAAGGGGCTCTACAGTGGTGAAGGCACAGACCATGCAGAGATATTTGGCACAAGAGTGATACTTTTTTCTGTGGCCTTCAGCAAGTCACTAAGAATGGGATTTGCCTGACTAACCACAGTCACCTTTTAAAACCAACCTGGGTTTGAGGTTTGGGTATCTAACCCCATGCTTTCTCCCAAATCCAGATTACTAGTCCTCATTGCTTTTCTAGATAGAAGTACCTATACCAGCCCCATTTCACAAAGCCTACTTCTTGTAGGAGGAGCACCAACCAGTATGACTTTTCTACCTGGCAGTCCCATGTGCAAGCTGAACAGCCCCTATCTATCTCCTTGCTGGAGGGCGACTGCTACTCTGCAGCGGGTTTCATTCAGTTTGCCCCTCTGACACGGTTCCATTTTGCAGGGCTGAAGGAAGCAGTCTCTGGCCTAGCAGGAGCAAAGGTCCTTCAGGGGACAGGACAGTCAGGTGGAAAGGGAAAGGGGCAACTTCTAGTGCTGCTGCAATGGTAAATAAATGCATATGTGGGTTGAAGCTTTCTACAGTGGTAAACAAATCCATATGTGGTTTGAAGCCTCTCACCTCTCACCCAGCAAAAGCATAATACCAGAAATAACAAGCACAATTTGAAGAAAGTTGGCAAATGATTTCACATTACTATTGGCATGGAAAATGCTGAGGTTCTCTTGATAGATACATGGCATAAGTCTTGCAGCTGAGCAAGAGAATGAGATAATGCACATATTAGCAAAGAGATAGGGTTTTAGAAATTAAAACTGCTTTTTAAAAACCAAAATCCACTAAAGTGGGAAGAAATCTTCACAATATCCAACCTTTTAGGGAATGTGAAGTTCTGAGAAGCACTGGAGCAAATATCCACAGAGGAGTTTGTTTCACTTGTCCCAAGTAAGTGATGTAGCTTCTGATGCATGCACTCTCTTCAAAGATGCAGAGCTGAAGGTTCTTGTTTAACTCCACTCCAGGCAATAAAAGAAGGTGCTGTCTTTCTCTCCAGCCTGGTTTGAAGCCTAAATACTTATTTTATCTTCCCTTTGTAGGTCCTGGCCGCCCCTTCAAAGGTATTGATTTCTCCCACCAAGGACCTGCCTTTGTTACTTGGCATAGGTACCACTTGCTGTGGCTGGAGAGGGAATTGCAGGTTAGCTGAACAGCCTTTCCTTTTCCTTGCACAGCTTCTCCCTTTTGCTCTGTCACTTTGTTGAGCCAGCCAAGGGTAAGCTACTTCCTAGAATAGTTTCTCACGCAAAGTCCCAGGAGTATTTGCTCACTGATTTTTTTTTTTGTTGTTTTAAATGAAATTAGTGCTTTCTGAATGCTGAGGACTGATTGGTTTCTCACTGTGAACAGTGATGTGAAGGTTATCATGGAGATTTTTTCCCTTCATCTCCACAACAGAGGATAGAAGATGTGAAGTAACAGTATTTATTAATAAAATTGAAGCAACACATTCATGTAAAACTTGGTAACCGATATTGTTGGCTGATATTGAAGATACCATTCCAGTGCAACCAGCTCTAAATATTATTCCCTTTAAATATGACATATCATACATTTAAAACATACATATATTTAGCAATATGACTTTTAAACAAATATATGTTAACATGCCCGAGAGTCAGTTGCAGAAGCATAGACTCATTTCCATTTGCATGACTTCTGTATTGGCAGTGTTGCTGTATTTCAGCCTTACAGATCTCTAATGAAAACAGTTGCTTATCAAAATGGCTGGAGGATCTTGCTTGTGTGAAATCGTGTCTGGCAAGCAAGCACAATCAAATGCACTGTACTCCCCTATTAACACAAGTTCTGATTCCTCCCTAGGGCCAGTTTTCTGGAACGAAAGCCAACCACATGCACAATTTTACCCATTACCCACTTATATGACTCAAAGCCTCTTACTTGCTTAAGGCTCTATTCAGCTCTGCTCCTGCTCTCCTGCCTGGTCTCTGAGTTGGCAGAAAGCCTAACGTGGCCAAAAGAAGTGCAGTCCCACAGTAGGGAAACTAGTGGCAATGTCTTTGCTTAGACTGATTTAATGCCACAATCTTTTGGAAGGAGTTGCAGCAGCACTGTGAAATGCAGATAGTTGAAATGCAGAACGAAAAGCAGAATATTCAGTGAACTATCCAGTCAAACAGCTTGAAGGAGTCCCTTTCTTTCTCTTTCCTTTGGAGGTGATTCCCAGCTAATGCATTTGTATCCATTGCAGCGTCTGATGGGCAATGAGTCCTTTGCGCTGCCATACTGGAACTTCGCCACAGGTAGGAACGAGTGTGACATCTGCACTGACCAGCTCTTCGGAGCATCACGGCCGGAGGACCCGGGCTTGATCAACCAGAGCTCCAGGTTCTCCCGGTGGCAAGTAGTTTGTAACAGGTATGAGAATATCCAGGGCAAGCTCGCATATGGACAAAACCTTGTCATTCAGCATTGACATCATGGACTGCTCTCTCAGTGTGAGTGAGTGGCAGGAAAGGAGCTAAGATGTCTTTAAAACTGGAAATTGCCATCAGTTTATGTGTAGATGGTGCTGTGTAAACTTTCTCGTATTATGGAAGAGTATTTTTTAAAGACAATTCTTCTAGTACAGGATTTTAGTTGATTTAGCCAGTTAATGGCTGCCAAAAGTCTGAAGAGTTTCCGTATTCGTGAGTAACTTTCTAACAAAGAAATACCTATGTGTTGGTTCTCTATAACACACACTCAACTGATCTCAGCAGCAGAAAAAGAAATCTGTTTGGCATATAGAAAGCTGGAGATAGGCTGAAAGGTCTGCTACCTTGTTTTGGATGAGACCTTAACCCTGATGTATTCAATGCAGTTTGGGGATTGACTTTGAGGTATCTGAGATTTCACATGAAAAACAACACAGAGCCAGCTGGAAGCTTGCTGCCAGCTCCCTGTGGGAATGTGCTGACTTGTGTGAGAGCAGGGCTTTGACAGGGGATTCAGATGCAGGATTAGGGTGCTGTGACATAAAATGCTGTTGGTTACAATATCCATACATCATTCTTCTCTCAGCTCAGGGGCAGCGTGCAGTTAGTCAGACAGAGGTACCAAAAGCTCAGGGTTTTTCAAAAGAGTCTCTTTTTCTGGATACCTAAAGAGATATTTGAAATTCCAGCTTTAGGCACCAGTTGGCTTTAAGTCCTGCCCCTACTTTTTCTCGAAGATAAATAGGGCTTTGGTTTTTTTCTTGAAAACTGAAGTGACTAACTTTTGCCTTGCCAAGGTTAAACCAAGAAGAGCTTTTGTTTACTTTGGAAGTTTATGAAAATGCTGTTTCATTTCACACTGAATAGCACAGATTTTTTTTGTTTCACAAGTGTTATACTGTTTTTCTCCTTCTCCTTCCCTCTTTCTCTCCCTGATATAAAGGATTTGCTCCCCATTAGTTACTGGGTAACCCCTGCAACAGCAGGTTGTTCTCAAAGGCCCTGAAAAAAGAGGATGCAATGCACTGCTATTGTTTTTCTTCTAAAGGGGATGAGGGATGGAAACTGAAAACCTGTTTTCTGTCATGCTTTTTCTCAGCTCACACCACAGCTCACATTTCACTTTATTTTTTTCCCTTTTTGTTAAGAGTTAAAAAATAGTCCTTACTCAGGTGTGAAAGTTTGTCAGTTCAAAGTTGAAGTCTGTTTTACATTGCCTGATAAAAACTCTTCTTCCAAAGCCCTTGGGAGGGGAGAAGGCATGATGGGAGTTGTGCTTGCCTTTTCTAAAGCATCCTCTCTCTATGGGCAATGAACCTGGTAACCCCTTGGTCTAAATGACTGATGGTCCAGAGACAATGCAGAGCCACAGAAAGCCATGTCATGGTGACAGTCCTGCAATAAATTAATCTCCTAGGCCATGGGAGGTGAACTGAACTGCCACAGGAGGTGTCCATCCCAAACCTCTGCTCTCTCACATGTATAGCTGAGGCCTCTTTACACTGCATGAGAAAAAGCCACCAAACAGGGCACCACCTTCTTCTGACTTGTGCCTCTCTCTGTTCCATGCTCAGTTTGGATGACTACAACCGCCTGGTCACGCTGTGCAATGGGACTGCTGAAGGGCCGCTGCGGCGGAGGCCGCCCCGGGGCTCCGGCGAGCAGCTGCCCACCGTGGAAGATGTCAGGAGGTGCCTTTCCCTGCAGGAGTTCGACAGGCCCCCCTTTTTCCGCAATTCCAGTTTCAGTTTCAGGTTTGTCCTTCAGCTCCTCTAGAGCTGGCTGGGTCACTGGTTTTCTTTATGAGCATGTTTGTCAGCTAAATGTGGTTACTTGATGGTGCTTTTACCCATCCACAGGAATGCACTGGAGGGCTTTGATAAGCCAGATGGAGCCCTTGACTCACCGATGCTGAGCCTTCATAATTTGGTTCACTCTTTCCTGAATGGGACCAGCGCTCTTCCTCATGCAGCTGCCAACGATCCCATCTTTGTGGTATGCCTTTTACCCCCAGCATGACTGACCATGGCTGTGGCTCAAAGGCACCTTTCTTACCAGAGATTTGCAGAAAAAGTAAAGTGAATTCCCTAAAAATTAATCCTTTAAATAGAAAAGGAGGAAAGCTTTATCTTTTCTTGAACACTGCCGCACCTGCATAAAGGTTGAATAAAAAGGAAAATAATTTCAGTGTTCTTTGTAAAATATAAAATAAGATTCTAGGGAGAAGAGCTGCTATTCCAAGTCATGCTGCCCTGAATTCTTTCATTAGTATCTAAATTTAAATCTAAATTAGTATCTAAATCTAAATTCATGGTATCTAAATTTAATGGCTTATATTACACTATTTTACAGCAACAAGGTAAGGTGAAAGTGGGCCTAGTTATTTTCAAGCAGTAGATTGAGGGGCTTGTTTCTTTGTTTCAGAATTTACAGGCTAAAAGGAAGTCCATCTAATATCAGGGTCTCTTGGGAAATAGAAAGAATGTGATTTCACCAGTGCATCGGAATAGTGCTGCACTGCCATGAGCAGCACAAATAGCAATGTGCAAATAAAAAAACAGTAGTTGACTCTTCTTATACATCTTTCTCCCCTAATGATTTCGTGCCAGTTTATTTTCCTCTTCGTTAGATTAAACCACAGTATTTACATTACATATATAAATTCTTTGTATATTATACCTACATATTATGTAGATACATTTATTTCTTACCTTTATTTTAAGTTATCAATCTTTTTTTGGAGTAATTAGTCCAAATACTTACGTAGTGGTTCTCCAGATTGTTTCCTTAATAATTCTTTAATTCTTGCATTAGTTTCTTTCTTACACAGTGAGCTGTAATTTTGTACAAAAGATTATCTTCTATAGGATATTTTCCAATTTTTTTCCAGGGTTGTAATTAAAAAACACGAGACATCAGAAATTAGTTTCAGACATTTGTAGTAGTTGTCTGAAACAACTTTCCTGTATTTAGTTAATTGCAGATCTATAAACTCACCTGAACAAATTTGTGGGCACCTGGAGCTGTGGAGCTGGTGGCACACGCTCTAAAATGAGCATGATGGAGTCAAATTTCCTGCAACTTTCCATACCTGTTCAGAGATGAGAAAGATTAAAATAAATTTGAAAGGCACATTCACCTGAATGAGCTCAGTGGTTCCTCACCTGCGAAGATTCACCTGCCCATTCAATGCCAGCTGATGTTAAACTGTCTGGAGAACTTACTGTGAACGAGCAGCAACAAGTGTGTATAAAGCAAAATGTCCCACGCAGAAGATTAGTTTATTTTTCTCATGAGCTTCTCTGGTTTCCCATTCTGTAAAACGCATTTAAATTAGATTACCCTCTTCCATCTCTTCAAAAGCTCCAGCCACCTTGTGTGTTTCTTGAGTGTTTTAAAGGTGGTTGAGTTCTGAAAGAGCTTAATAAACGTGCGTGCTCATGCCTGGATTTGCAGGTTCTTCACTCCTTTACTGATGCCATCTTTGATGAGTGGATGAAGCGTTTCAAGCCCCCTAACAACACTTGGCCTGAGGAGCTGGCCCCCATCGGTCACAACCGGCTGTATAATATGGTCCCTTTTTTCCCTCCGGTGACCAACGATGAGCTCTTCCAAACTGCGGAGCAACTCGGCTACACCTATGCCATTGACCTGCCAGGTATGTCCCAGGACGCTGTTCCTGGCCAAGTCATGAGACAGCTCACATTTACTATGGCACAGGCATATATAAAATAAGGAACCTTTCACAAAATGCACAGGTCTATTCACCTGCTCACTACCCAACCTTAATACTTGGGTACCTGGAGAGATGTACCTGGGTGTTTTATGTTGTAAACCCTCAATTTTAAAGATTTTCCATGTCCATAGCTGGGATGTGCCTTAGGGTTTGTCTATGCATTTGAAATTACCTTTGACACAAATCAGACAAAGACAAAATAGCAAGAAAGCACAGTATTTATGCATAAAATCCAAATTTTGCAAGAAGATACTAAAATATTTGTAAAAGGCAGAAGAGTAAGAACTACATGAAAATCATGCTTCAGCTACTTTTCCAAAGATTAGATCTAAGCAGTTTCTTTCTCCACTTCACTATTACTTTGGGAGGCAGAAGGTACTTATCTAACCTGTGTAGGCAGGGATTTCTTCTAAACGCTTACCATATATCTGTGGTTGTAATCTGTGGAGACTGTTTAAAGGTCTATAGACTGCAAAAGATTGAAACCCTTGTCCTCAGGCTGCATTCATACAGGGGAGCCCTATTTTGTGGAGGCATGCTAGCTGCTTCTGCAGTGCTTTTTTCAGGGGCATCCCCAGAATTTTCCCTGAAAATTTAAACTTCGCCTCTCAAGGAGTTTAAGTTTTCCTCCCTTTGGACTACTGTACCCCTGTCCTGCTTTGAAAATGTGGATGCCCCTTTGGCATGAGGCACCCAGAGAGGAACACAGGCAGCTTGTGACTCTGCTGCTTCTCAGCTCACACCTAAAAAAATTGTTAGCTCACTGTGAAGGAGGGTATCTATCCCTGTCTGTATGGCCTGTGTTCAGACAATAAAGCTTTTATATCCATACCCTTCTCTTTCATCTAAAAGAATAACTTGCTAATTGTACTTCAGGTAATCACATTAGAAATAAACATATATTAATACATTGCTGATTCTTACTTGAAAGGTGGCAAAGAGGTAAACAATTCATTTTGGGACTGTACTAATTTTTGGAATGATTGTACTCAACTTTTTTGAAGACTGCAGATTGTGGCACAAGACTTTTAGTTGCTTTTACATTCAATGTGACATCTCCCTTAGCCATCTGTCTCCTCTAACCCATATGTCTAGATACCTTTCAAATATGTGCAGTCCTCTTGAGAGTTTTTTTTTTTTTTTGGTGATTGTTTTGTCAAACGTGATTATTGCCATCTCAGTATATGTAGCATTCTTCAGAAAAGAAGAGCAGGCAATTTTTGCTTCTGAAAGCATAAATGAAAACACAAAAATTCAGTCAAGTGGAGCAGTGTTATTATAGGAATAAGCAATATTATCTTTGAAAACAATGGTTCTTCAGAAGTGGTTCAAAATCTGTGGATGCAATCTGGAGCTGGTCAGCAATACCACACTAAGCAGTGTTTTTAGTTAAAGAATTGACAATAGGCTTCTTTGTGGTCTTTAGGAAAATTTGAGGGTTTTCTGTTGACCAAAATAGCTTGGAAGCAGCTCTCTTGAAATGTCACTATAGAAAGAATTGCTTAAATCATTCATGATTTTGGCCAAATTAGATGAAAGAAAGGTCTTTTTGTTTTGTCAGTGTTAATCTTTCCCATTCCCAACACTTCAATTTGTATGAATTGTTAAAGTTTAAATTCAGCTCTAGACTTCTCTGGCAGGAAGCATCTCCAGCTCTGGTATGTGTCTCAGCTACGTGGTGTGTTACGAGCTTTGCCTGTGGCCAGTAGGTCACTAAGCTGCACAAGTAATCGCAATTATCAGCATGTAGGAAACATTATGTCTTCCGTGTAATTTGCAAAATTGAATTACGGGCTGTCTTCACTTCAGTCGTTTTGTATTTTCAGGTTCCCTTGAAGAAACCCAAGCATGGGCTGTCATGGTCGGATCCACAATTGGAGGAGCACTTATAGCTCTGGCTGTGCTTGTTCTGCTGCTTGTACTTTTCCAGCACCGAAGGCACAGAAGAGGTTTTGAACCACTGATGAATGTGAGCTTCAGCCCAAAAAAGTACATGGGAGAGGCCTAGTGCCCTCACTTTCTTTCTTTGCTTGCTCTTGTAGGAAGTGACCTTGATTGCCTTACTGAGATGTTAGCTGAGACTTTATCACACACTCCTTTGGCAGCTGACTAAATTGTTCTCATTCAGGTTTTTCCCGTTATCTTGTGAATTGTAATGTGTGAAGTCTCTGGGTACACATGAGCAAGGCCCAAGTCAGACTAGATTTTTTTCATTACTAAATGTTATCTGGAGTGTGCGACACTTGTAAATCATCCTCTATAGATTTAGATCAAGACAGCTAAGAATCCAAATAGGAGAAAACCAGCTTGAATAACCAAGATAATTTTTCACCTCAATGTGTTTTTGATTTCATTTAGCAGCATTAAGATGTACTGAAAGTTATTAATTCTGCATGTATATTTGAATGACATATTATTTTACAGTTANAATTTTTCACCTCAATGTGTTTTTGATTTCATTTAGCAGCATTAAGATGTACTGAAAGTTATTAATTCTGCATGTATATTTGAATGACATATTATTTTCCATAATTCCATTCAATAAATATTCTGAATAACATAGTCTTGTTTTAAGGTTCAAAATATTTCATGGTGTTTGACAAAATACTACAGGAACACTCTGGTTACAGTTTATTTCAGAAACTTGATCAATTCTATATGTTATTTCCAAAAAAGTTGATGTTAGCAACACCAGGTAAGCTCCGAAACTCCAATTCTCTGAAAATTTAAGAGCAGGATTTCCCTGACACCTAGATATACACTTGTGTTTTACCTCTGTGTTAGGCACCTTAGTCAGAAGTTGAAAGTAGGACTTTACTTTCTTGACTCTGATGCGCTGTTCTATGAATCTAGGCTTAAACTTCCAAATTTCCAAAGTCTGGGATGCAGGACTCAAGGTAACAAGACCAAGATAACTTGCACTACTCAGGTGTGCAGATGTGGAATCGGGTTCCGATGCGACAGTGGCTAAACATTCCTTTGTACATTCTCTATATATTTCTTTGTTTAGACACAGATTTGAAACCCATTTGTGTGGTTCTCCTGTGTTATTTTGAAACAGGTTTCTTTACATACCAAATGATGTTTTGAACAGATCCTGTCATCTCTGGTGCTTGATATATTACATTAACGGGGTGTTCAGATTTTGTGTATTGTGAGGTCCTGAGTCTTATAAAACCTTTGCTTTTGTAGCCTTGAATAAAAAAATTCAGTTAGCAACACTCTCTGGCATTTCTTTTAGGCCTGCTCAATACTACCTGTGTGGACTAGGAAGAAGATGGTTTTCGCACATACTTAGCTTTGAATATGTGTAACTCTCAAAACTTACCTCTAGAATGCAGATTTTTGGGGCAAACAAAGTTGTAATTTGCTCACCACACACTCAGATAGCCCTTACTCTATCAGGTGGACAACCATCTACTGCCATTTCTGATGTTTTGTGGTGCCTTTGGGATCTCAGTGCGCTTGTTCCTGGATTATGCCCAAGATGTCAAAGGCTGAAGCACTTTTTGTACAGCAGCTCAGCTCAGTACCCTAGTTTCCAACTCAGGCTGCCTTTTGGGGGGTTTTTGTTACTTAGGGACCAGTGTCATCTGGTGCTGAAGACATCAGACGAGGTCTCCAGAGATCTAGCTTACACATGTGTCATATTAGTTGACACTGATCAGTGTCAGAAGGTAGCTAGGTCTGAGATCTCCATGTGCCTTTCTCAAGAGGTTGTCAGCTGTTTTCCAGCACTACAAGACTATGGGTCTTCATACAGACTTACAGAAGATTTTGGGTCCATATCATCTAGTCCAGCTCCTCTGCAATGAACAGGAACATCTTTAAATAGATCAGGTTGCTCAGAGCCCTGTTCAACCTGACCTGGAATGTTTTCAGGGATGGGGCATCCACCACCTCTCTGGGCAACCTGTGACAGTGTTTCACCATCCTCATTGTAATAAATTTATTCCTTATGTCCAGTCTAAACCTACCTTCTTTTATTTGAAACCATTAGCCCTTGTCCTATTACAACAGGCCCCACTAAAAATTTTGTCCCCATCTTTCTTACAAGCCCCATTTGAGCGTTGAGTGTCCAAGGTCTCCCTGGAGCCTTCTCTTCTCCAGGCTGAACAACCTAGAACATGCACCAGTTCATGCTAAACACTAATTTAGAGAGCTTCTGTTGGATGGAGATTGACACATTTTTGTCCTTCATGGGACGTGGATGCCAAAGTTTAGGAGGCACTCTAGACTGCTGTTTCCAAGGGTGGATGAGAATTTTCCTTGGGGTCACAGGGAGCCCATCAGCTTGGAGGTTTGGATGCTGATGTCCCAAGGGTTTGCTTTGCAAGCTGCCCTAGTTATGGGCAAGTAACTGTGGCAGTGGGGTAGAGGAAGGAAAAAAAGAGAGGAGAAATGTAAAAAATGTAGCACAGCAGCTAACTTGTTAGAACAGATTTTGCCTAAGAACCTGTGGGTAAAGCAGAGTTGTTCTCGTTTCACATGTAGACTGAGTGGAAAGGTATTTTCCTTTCCAGAAGAAAAGCAATGAGGGCATTAGACTGATGCTATGCACATAACAAGTACTAGGGTCAAAGACCTATGCATTCCTCTTTTCACCGGCTGGAGATTAGTTTGGTAATTAGGGCTTTAAAACTGTGAGTGGACTTAAGAGCTGCTTATAAAAATCGGCAGCTGTATGGAGAGCACAACCTGCCCTCTCGTGGCTTACTGGAAAATTACCGGGTGACACCAGAAAGCTCTTTTTCTCCCTCTTAAAAAAGTACAGCAACCAAGAAAAGTTGTGTCTTTGGTAAAAGAAAGCAGCACAGGTCAACTTTGTATGAAACGCTTAAAAAGAAAGGAAATTGAGCACTGGCACTTTAAAGAATGGATGGAAGAAATCCTGCAACAAGTCTGATTGTAAAGGTTGGTTAACATGTTTTAATATTCCATTCATCCCAAACTACAGAAGAAGCATTTTTTGTTGCTGGCTTATGCAGGTGTTACTAAGTATCTACAGTCTCTTGTTTCCTAAGCTGCCCTGAGACTGCTGGGGTGGGATGAAGAGGGATGCTCAAAGGCTCCCACAGATGCCTAAACTGAGGGAAAGAATGCTGAAAACATAATATCCCCAATCTCCATGCAGCCCTGTACACCCTGGGATTTTCATCCTAGAAATCAGTGCAGAGCAAAACCTCAGCTGATGCCCATGGATCACCCCTGCCCTTCACTTTTTCCCTTCACATTCATAACTAAACAGTTACACAGCACAGCCCAGGGAGGAAGGATGAGAGACCAGCACATCTGTCTTTGTGTGCTTTTTACTCAAGGCGCTTTGCTAACAGATGGGAGGTGCACTGTTGAATGGCTTCAAGCTGAAATGGGTGTAATCATCACCACCCCTGCCCCCCTTTAAAATCATTCCTGCTGAATTGCTGCTTTCTTCTGAGAAAATGCTCTGAATCACACAGGAGCGTGTTAGAGCTACAAACGAGATGTTTGAGGTCTGGAGAAGAAGTGCTCGAAAACATGCCTTCCTCAGCCTTTTTTGTTAGCTAGACCCATGCAGCTTTCAGCTTTGCCAGTAGGGCTTTTGTGTGGATCATCTTTCTGAGGAGTTTAATGCTCTCTGGTCACTATTACTGACTTTCTTTTGGGGCAGACGCGCCTATGCTTGTGACAGCAGAAAAGAGAAAGAAAAGAAGCAGATTGAAAGACTGTCAGCTAAATTTAAGGTGAAGATGTACAACATTTGTTTTCCTAAAATACTGGCTGTGCCCCGCTGTGCAGTGCATGCAGCCAGGGATGTGCCCTGCACACAGGTGCCTGCACTAAGGCAGATTATGAACAAAGCTGCATCTATGATCCCGCTGTGCTTCAGTGCTCCTGTAGCTGAGACACAGCAGATATTCATTAACTAGAGCTTTTTACTGAAACTAGGCTTTCCAAGACCTGGGTGGCCAGACAAAATGGTACCAATGCTGTCCACCTTTTTTATACACCAGCTTCTTCTTATGAAGGGGTATTCACCTTCTCTTCTATAGGCTGAAAGACCATGGACAGCAAAAGTACCTCTACATTTGGCTTCAAATTAAGACAACATATAAACCATTGCACTGTATAGATCCAAAGCCATGCTCCAATACCAGCAGAGTAAGGATGAAATATGAAAAGAAAGCTCCAGGTATTCACCTAACTGCAGAATCTGCAAGTTTGGGTTATTTTGCCTGTCCTGATCTTTGTGAATACCATCTGCACTTATGATGATGTTACCATTGCCATGAGTTCCCACTTCATAGGTCTTATTTGTCCTTGGGCCAGATGTGATTTGCAGGATAGTAACAAAGCTAGTAAATTTGACTGTGAGAGTGAGAAACCTCAACACATCAAGCTTTTCAGTAGAGGGCAAATAAACAGTCAGGTCTCTTCCACATCACATAATCCATCCCCATTCATCTCTCCTCCCTTCACTGCCTTGCACTCTCTGGCCTGTTGACAAACTGATGAATCTTGGAGCAACTTAAACAGGCAGAAGGGGGGTGGACTGCAGCCACTGCCCTTGGCAGCACTTCCAAGTGCCTGAATAAAGGAGGCAGTCACTAGGTCTGTAGCCCTTATCTCTGCCCTCAGGCTTTCTCACAGACTAGATTAAAAAGGTCTTTTCCAGCACCATGGTTCTGCCTGTCATGGATCTCCTTCTGTGGCTCCTGATTTTCTGCAGTTGTGTAGCAGAGAGCTCAGCTGTCTGTTCTGGATATGGTGAATTGTGTTATGTGGATTTATGACTGGGAGACAAATGCTTAAATGTTCAGTGGTCAGGCCACAAAATCTCCCTTGCATCTTCTTTCACTGGGTGATTTCATTGCCGCATCTAGGCTGCTTCCAGGCCTGTTTCCCTGCCATCCATCTCTGGTCCATACTGCCTCTGACCAAATTTTTTTTTATTTCTGACTTAGAAGAAGGTCTTCTGAGGTTTCTTTCTCCTTTTTTTTCTCCCATGCCTTCTACTTGAAAACATCTTTCAGTGGCTTCATATTTATGTGGAGGCATCATTGTTCAAGTATCTGTAAGAGTTTCAGAGTTGCTTCCTCTACTTGAGTTGACTAAATAGCTGCTAAACACGTTAAGTGCTCAGAAGCTGTTCTTGTCAGCAATAAGGCTGGTGACTGGCTTTGTTGGGGCTAGTTGCCACCAATTTCAGATAAAGCCTGAAGTGCTTATTAAACCTTCTTCATTGGGTTTCTTTTTCATTTTTACCAGAGACTTCCAAACTCCAGCCCAGTGTTTATAAGCAAATTTTTTCACTCTCTTTCATGCTGCAATCCCATGGTCAGTGGCTGCTCAGGGTGGGGAGTCCTTGCCCAAGAATTGTTTCTTCCTGTGTTGCTGCAGTTGGCTGTGCAGGGCGAGGGCATTGCGAGGAGAACTGGTGCGCTCAGCCCTTGCAGATCAAACCTACTCACAGTCACTGGGACCTACGTCAACAACCAGGTTCATGGTTAGCAGCTGCACTCCTCCTTGGCAGGCTGTGCTCTCACTGGTCCCCTTGGCATGGCTGCCTGGCAGAGCTGTGAACAAACAGCTTCATTGAGAGCAACTCCAAGGCTGTTCGGATGCGTGTCACATCCCAAGGCGGCCGTAACTCCTCCCCAGGCCTGGAGACAGGAGCCTTGATGAGCTGTAGGAAGCCCGGTTCTCGTGCAGATGTGTACACCCACTCGGTGTGCCAAGCCCCATGGATTTACAATTCAGCTCAGAGCTTTGAAAAATACCACTTGTGAAGGCAAAGCACAATCCTTCCTGAGGAAAGAAAAAGCTCCATTTTTTTAACAGAAGGAAAAGCCGTTCTTTTTGTTTTCCTCCAACATTTTCCACATGTAATCTTAGGATAAGTTGATTTTGCAAAAGCAGTGAGAGCATTTGTTTTAATATAGAATTTGTTGTTTTTAAATGAACTCTCCAACTAAAAATATTTGATCAGGGATGTGACACATGTAGAGAGAGATTATAGAGTTCAGTGCTCATTCACACTATATCTATCGGCTGGTAAGAAAGAAGTATACCCTGGTGGCTGTGCTAGGACAGACAAACAAAGATAAAAGGTGTATTTCTACTTAAAAATGAAAAGGGAGGGAAGAAGTGGTACTTTTCGTTTCAGTCTTGCCTACATCTAAATTTTTTAACTTGGTATGGGGATTGCTAGTTGTGTTTTTGTGATGTATACTTAATTGTGTTATTCAGACAGATGAATTTGTGTCAGCTCATCACAACAGCCTGTCTCATGCTCATTTTTGCTGTAGTTGCTGTCAGTCTCTCAATATT
The DNA here is from genome assembly GCA_013397775.1 of Eulacestoma nigropectus. Taxonomy (NCBI): domain Eukaryota; kingdom Metazoa; phylum Chordata; class Aves; order Passeriformes; genus Eulacestoma; species Eulacestoma nigropectus. The sequence continues at coordinate 1,512,458 of VZTE01005077.1, read as the reverse complement.
GGTATGGTTTTTATCTGGAAAACAGATCTCTAGCAGCACTTCACAAAATTGCTCTCTCTTCTTTTCTCTAATATTCCATGGTTTATTTCATTTGGAAGCAAGGTAGGGGCACAGCAAAGTGAATGGGATTGGGAATTTATTGAGCAACAAAATGACAACTTGGAATATTGCCTTTGCCTGAAAAGCATCAGTAAATTCGATTTGCAGCCATGGACGGTCAGACTTTTTCCTTCCACATTTCATGGAATGTGTAGTGGAGCTTCTTGTCCTAGAATGGAATCCCTTAGTTTTCAGTTGTGCCTGTTGCATGGTTAAGAATCTTTGAAATTTTTTCAGGGAGGAGTCCCTCAAATATTTCAGCATTTCAGGGCGCTGTAACTGAATTGGGAAACAGAGTTTCTCAAGCTTCACAACAGCTGGGGAAAGAAAAAAAATCCAGTCTGAATTTCCAGCATGTTTGTATCGCAGTGCAGGATCGCCCCAGTTCCGTTTTCTGCTGGGAGGTGCCCAGAGATTTCACTTCTGTTTGTTCCTCTAGAGACTTCTGCAGTCTCCCTCCTCTCTTCCACATTGCTTGCCTTGTCCTTTTGGCTCTTTCTGCCTTGCTTGTCAAATATGTCTATTTCACCCTCCTCTATCTTATCTATTAATATTCATTCCAGTGGAGGAAGGTAGAATCATGCTTAAACCTGGGCTGTATTTTAAAGAAGCATCATAAAATGAGTAGCACAAATAGTTGTCCCACATACTAACCATTTGTGTTGTATATACTCTGCTGTTTTAAGTATAGTCAGGGTTACAGTTGAAAGATGGAAGTTTTTAACAGCTAACTAAGAGTATGTGAAGAGTTTCTGTATTTATAATTTTATTGTTTTGAATTAATTAATATCTCTATCAAAACTGAATAAATGCATTACTGAAGAAAACCATTAACCAGGAAAAAGAGAAACTTTATCACAAAAATTAAAATCAGGAGCCAGACTAGGCATCTTTATCTGTTTCACTTTAAGGATATTTTTACTGATACTCAGCTCAAATATTTCCTCTTAATTCCATTATTCTGTAGCTCCTGGATTTATTTAATTTTACTTTTCTTGTTCTCCCATGCTCCTTATCTCATAAAATAATTTATTTGAAGTAATTATAAGTATCAAAGATGTCTCGTTGCAGTAGGCTGGTGTCTTCTCCAAGCCCCTCCTCTCCTTTATGCTCCCTCACTGCCCTGTCCCCAGAGCTCCTGGCTGCGTGGGCAGCCCAGCCCTGTGCTCCCTCCCGTGGGTTGGGCTTGGACAGGTGAAGCTGATGGCAGAAGTGAGTATCCTCTGTCACATGGAGCTGCTCAAAAATGGGCCATTGTCTCTCTCTTTATAAGACAACATCATTTCTCATGCAGATCCAAATCCCAGGGGAGGTTTTTTTGCATTTACATATTGCAAGTACTTGACACTTGCACATTCTTTATATTAGCTGGGAATCTGTATGTGATGGCTCTCTGGTATGCCTGAGCTTAGCAATGCATCAAAAAACATTTTCTTAGGCCACAGTTTTCCCTGGATTAATGTCAACAGTCGACTGGATTTATTAATATCTGCCATCGATACTACCCGAACATTCAGGTAAATGGTATGCATTTCACAGATGCAAATGTAATATTAGGTTCAATAGTGTATTAAGCCAAAAGAGTGCTAATAAATTTAGCAAAGCCTCAGAATTTAGTATATTGATATCTTTTCAGTGCTAAGGCTGGTGTTCAGATACCATCTCTAAATTGTAAAAGAACCGACCAAAACCTTTACTTGCCATTCAAATAAAAGCATCTGTTGTTTTCAAACAGTTAGATGGTTGTATTTTCACTTTTTAAAATACCTTCTCACATTTCCTTCTCCTTGAATTTTATTTGCATTCTGATGAGACAAAAGAATGAAAATAGGCTTGCAATATTTTGTACAGTCATGAAACAAATATCAGAAGTCTGGCAGAGAAAATGGTTGTAATAGTATTTCTTGACTAAAGGATTCAGTGGTGTTTGAATAGGCAGGTAAATTTTTGACACTTAATGGAATCAAATCCCCTGCAATTCACATTTTCATTCTGTTCCAGCAGGATTTAAAGCAAGGCACTACTAATTAACAGAATCTTCTCATAGATGCACAGGAAAAGAATAATAATTAAAAGAAGTTGTTAGTTGTCAGATAGATATTCCGTGATTCACAGAAGACTCCATGCACTGCTTCAGGTAATATCTCTTCAAGGAAGTACCAGAATTTAAAACTGTTGATTTCACTAAACTCTTCTATGACAAGGGATTGTTTTTACCTCGTCAGGAAACATGCACAGCAAAGTTTGTCTTGTGTTAGTAAGATAATGAGTACTACAAAATTATTAGAAGCTGGAAAGCATTCTTCAGCCTTCTTCAGGGGCTGAACACTGTAAAGTATTTTTTTTATCCTTGAAAACTCAGTGTTTTGTTCTAGGACGGGGAACACAGCAGTCCACTCTAAAGAAAGGAGTACACTTCCCAATCCTACCCAAACAATTTCTTCACTAAATAATTTTTAAAATGATCTGGTTTCTCTCAGTTCAGTGACAGACATGCCCAGAAGGTGTCAGGCTTCATCTGTCTTAGAGAGCTGGTGTGGGTACCCAGAGGCAGGTAATGTAGTGCCATTGGAGATGCTCAGTGTGCCATGCACTGGCTCCAGCCGCTATCCCAGGAAGCCATGGATTTCTTGCTGCTCCGCATATCTGCCAGCTACACACAGATATCTTGAATGCAATGCAAGCCATGACTCAATGAGCCTCACTAAAGTATCTAGTGCTCTTTGATATATCCTAGAAAATCCAAGGCAGTGGAACTAGAAGATGTAGACACAGGATAGACAATAGATCCAGCCAGCAGCTGAACCAAACCCTGCCATACCCAGAATGGCAACAGCATTCAGGCAACTAAGCCCCTTCTCAGGGTGAGATTTACTTCGCACAAATCTAGGTTTGTACCAAGTTACGGTGGGATTCAGCTCACTTAAATTTAAGAAATTGGTTCTCTTGCCTAAATGTAGGCCTTTAGTTTCATTTGAGGTTCTTGAGACCACCCCATCTGGACAACTAATTGCCAGTCTGGAAGGATACAGGGCCTCTGCAGGTCCTGTGTCATGTCTGCTGGCTCTGGGTAGATGCATTGGCTAACTTAAACTGTTTCAAGTGATGCCAGACAGCAATATGTGGGCATCTGAACAAACCCCTTAAACTTGAAACCTAATCAATGGAAGAATATTAAAGAGGCTGCATTGACAGTTTAAAAACCTAGTATGAAATAGTAGACTCCACTGAAAGAATTAGAATAAGCCAAACTAAAAAAGGAGAAAGAGACCTCTCTAATTTGCCAGATCCCACATTTCTTAAAGACCAGGTCTGATTTACATTTTAAGACTCCTGGATCATGGCCAGTCTTATAAAAAAAATAAAAAATTGTTCAACAATTGCAATAAAATGCTACCATTAAATTAGCTCCTAACATGATTGACTCAGAACTACTAAGTAAAAATAACAATTAGGTATAATTTTAAAAAGTGTTTTATGTGTAGACACAGAAAGTTCTCACCTTTTGCAAAAGAGTAAATAAATTACTCCTGTCTGAAATTTATCCTTAGATGTCATGCCTTTGGACACTTCCACAATGTTTTTCACTTCTCTGACAGATTTTAGAGGAATACGGCTGGCACATAAATACAGCTGAAAAAAGAATGCTGTAGAATGAAGTCCCCATAAGTTATTTTAAAGATTCATTTTACCTCATGATTCTCCAGTAACTGACAATCATGGGATTAGCACTGCTGGTCTGTAGAGAGCACTTTTCATTCTGCAGACAAGAAACCACAAGACATGAGGCAGGTACTTACTTCAGATATTTATTGTAGTCCATCAGAGAATATCAAATACCTGTTTTCAAACCACCAATATACATTGCCTTCCTGGTGTGAGTGAAGGGTGATGGGAATGAGAAGAACTGATGAACATGATTTAGATTTAACAAAACTTGGATAAAAATGAATTGGACAATTTTAAGTCAGAACAGTTATAGTTTTATTCTTTATATGGGAAAGCAATCTAACAAAACCAATACCATAAAAATAACTAGAATGAATAAGGCATGTCAAAGTCTTCACTGAGGTGTCAAGTAGATATATACATACAGTACTGAATATTAAGCAACGGTGTAAAAGACAGTCCCACACTTTACTTCTGTTGTAATTATGAACTAGTAAGTGTCACCAGTGTTATTCGAGAGATAGACACCGAGGATATAAACACAGATTTAAATGGTTAGTATCAAACTTGTTAGATGTGCTTCTCCTGGTACTGGAGCCAATGGCAAACTCTCACTAGCTTCACTGGGAGGAGGACCAGAGAGGCTGGGAAGGTGTTTCTGATCCTCCATTGCATAGTCCTCACACAGCATAAATTACATTGTCCAGGTTGCTGGAACACTTCTAAACTTTGAAATTAAATGAGTTACATTGGGAAGTCTTAATCCATACACTTTGAGGATAGTTACCTCACCAAAAATAACTACTTCTGATTACCTATCTCTAATACTTGGATTAATGGGCTGTGTGCAAGCCACCTACTATGGCATTGTGCATGTACTTAAAGGTTTCTAAGCTGAAGATGGTAATGAATCATTCACATAGCTTGTCATGCCATGATGCCAGACTAGGAATACTCTTTACTGTCAACAGAGAGAAGTCGGAGGAGCAACATAAAGTATATGCAGCTACAGCAGGTAGAAAGAATGTGTTTCCCTGTTTCTGTCTGTTGATTGTATAAGACAGTTGAGATCTCATGGCACTGGGAAGCAGAGAGTTTGACTCTCTCATTGCTTTCTTGATGTCACATGTCACAGTAGTTGCTGCAACTGGATACCTGTAGTAGATGGTCTGCAAATGACCTTGTGTTGCATCAGTAAGACTTTCCTGACAAGCAATCTGATATTTTTTATCTGAGCTATTGCTCTCTTTGCACAGAGAGTTAGTGAATTGTGGGTTCTATATTCTAATGTTTTGCCAATTATGGCACGATTCAAATAAAGGTCAATATATCTTCTTGTTTAACTGAGAAAATCTATTTATTTCTTATTATGAAGAAAATTGGGAAAACTGTGCTTTCTGACATTTTTAACACAATGTTTTTGTGGAGATTTATTGATAAGGAGTTTACTGTGATTTTGAAAAGAATATAATTTAGATCTAACAATCAGAAGTGAACTCTCATGTAATGATCAGAATTTTATGTAATGGTGTCTTAACAAAAGAAAACTCTGGCTAGTAGTCAGTGACAATCAATTAGACTTTCCAACAAGCCTTTGCAAATTTGAAATATGCACATGAATAAACAGTAGAATAACACTATGAGAGAAATAACTTGCCTTACACTGTCGCCAATGGAAATACATATTCATTAATACATGTATACTATGAAGCAGTGAAACTAACAAGGTACAATCTGTCTGAAAAGCATTATGTGGATAACATTTGCAGGCAAAAGGCAGGGCAAATAAAATTAATCTTTAAGAATGCTAGTTATTGTTTCAGTCTGTTACTGAATATTAAAACCCTATTCTAGCTCTTAGATGTGTTGTAAGCACTAAAAAAGGATTTTTCAGTAGGCAGCAAAAGAAGTATTGATTTAGAAAATAAAATGTATGGCTTTTTCAAATGCCTTTGTCTAGTAACATAATATTGCACCAGGCAAAATTGCCTTGGCTGAGCAGCAAGGTCTTCTAATGTCTATATTTCAGGAAGATGCGATACAAAAATGAGTTTAATAGGAGGACATTCATTATCTGTAGTAATTTTAAGGTATATGAAAGAAGCAGGTGCAGCTCTACAAATATATATATATATGTATGTAAATGACTATTAATACAACCCTGCCAACAAAATATCCCTGCAGTCAAACTTTTCTTACTAATGAACAGAAAAACAACGGTTTATGGTTTAACTGTTCTGTGAGTTCCAAATATAATCTTTAACATCCTTGACATGAAAAACTGTGAAAGAAACAAGCTTAAAAAACACAGAATTCATTATAAATCTTGAGGGAAGAAATGGTATTTACATTACTGATCACTACTTTGTGGAAACCACATTAACTGTTGTGCACCGGACTTAGTAAAGACTCAGGGGGAAATGGAAAAGCAATGGGCTAAGCAGTACCGTCTGGGATTGTCTGGAAAATGTCAAACACTTCCCTTCTTTTTATCCACAGGGAAATCTGAATGCATTTCTACTAATCAAAACTTCCTGGAGGAAAGTATGTGGAGAAGAAAGAAATGAAAAAGACCCAGTTGCTGCAGGGGTAATCCATCGGGTATTGTGTCATGTCATTCTTGGGTGATGGACAGTGGCAGTATGATTACAAATCTGTAATTCAGTTAAGGGGGGCCAGATGACACCATTAGAAGTAAAAGCCACTTTCCATGCATTATGAATATACTTTTTAAAAAACCTCACCAACTAGGATGATGGTTTTGATCATCAGTATTTTACCCAATTCATTTTTAAAGAACATACTTCCATAGATGTTGAAAAGTAATCATTTAACAATTATTGTAGCCTGAAAGGAAGGAATTAGGGGTTCTGAAACGCTTGGTTAGCTTCTACAGGTTTGGTTTTTTTTGTGTTTAAATGGAAACCAAGTAATAATGAAATTTTTATCAGTAAAGCCCCAAAATACCATCTAGGTTGCTGTTTTTATCTGGAGAGCTGTGAGTTTTTTATGTGTTCCTTACTAGCAGCAGCAGATGTTGCCAAATTAAGTTCTGCAGACTCATCCTTCTACAGGTATTTCTGAAAATTTCAACAACACTTGTAGAGACACAAGGTATAAACATATTTAAAGCACAAGTTTCTGCCTGGGACTCTTCTCAGTAGGTCTTTGTCAAGTATTGTGGTAAATGGAGCCTTTGCAATACTCTCTTATAGCATATGTGCTTGAAATTTACTGGTCTTTGACTATTTGTAGAGATACATATATGTGTGTATATGCATAAATAAATGTGCATACAGGCAGAGAGATGCATCCTTACATGCACTATGTGCACATGCCATTCTCAGAAATGCAAAAGGAAAACAAAGAGTAAGAGCAGGACGCCCAGAATACTGGACTGAAATGGGTACTTTACAGCTAGGGCTTTTGGTTTCTGCCACATTTCAAGTACCAACCCCCCAAGAAGTATTTTGGGGAATGAAAAAGAATTTCCTCATCATGGAGTCTCAAGAGATGGAGGGGGATACAGATGAAGCTGTGCTTAATTATTTTTCAGCTTTTAATGAGTTATTTCTATCACACCACTCAGCTATTTTTCAAGAGATGTTAGTGGTTTGTCAGCATTAACCTGTAGGTATTAACCTTGCTCTCTATACCGACCTCTTAGATGGGTACTTTCCTTTCGCTGATGCAGTAGTGCCTGAGACTGACAAACAACTAAGTGCATTAATGATTAAACCTAAAGGGTATCTTTATCGCAGTTCCTCACTCTTGGAGGCACTGCATTAATTTGCTTTCTGTCCTTTGGCCATGTGCATCATAATCCTTGCTAACTGTCTGAGCTGGCTTTAGCCCTGTGCTCTGCTTTTACCAGCCTTGGAAAGACACCCGGTATTTCAGAAAAGACCTGTTTGAGCTCCATCCCTTGTGCATATGTGCATTGAAGGCAGTCCCCTTTCCTGTTTGAAACTAGGATATTTGACTGGTTCCAAAGTCTTATAAGTAAGAATACAAACATAACAGCATCAGGCAGCATTCAGAACAATGAATGCATGTTGGTTGTACGTCTGGTTACACCAGGGTTGGTTTGGCCCAAAAACAAAGTCATTGTACTTCTGGGGGATTCTCCAGGTGGAATTCCTCTCCAGGCTCCTCACTCCAGTCCTGGTGTGAAGAAGAGGCACCACTGGACCAACAAAAAGAAGCACAGGAGACAGTCTGGGTGAAGTTTGGACCCCTTGTCTCACTAGTGGCATCTACCCCCAGGCACTTAAGTGAGATTTCCACATGACAAACCTTGTCATCCCAGGCAGCCTGTGCTGGGAAGGGAGGTAAGCCCCTTCCCAGGTGTGGAGGTGCCCATCTCTTCTGACTAGCTGTAGAGATCTACAAAGACAATGTACTCCCTGAAGCGCTTTGGTGGGATGATCCAAGGCCCTAAGTAACAGATGATTTTTATGAAGACAGATGGCATGAGAGGAAAAAGAGTCAGTTGTAAAGGACTAAGAGAATGTAGGTATTGCCCATCAGGAAGGTCTTGGTGCTCTTGGCACAGTCACCACTTCTTGCTTCCAAGCTCTCAGTCTATAAGTGGACTGAAAGTGCATTCACAGCTAATAAAGCAGAGCTTTCATTGTCTCTCTGTTAGTTAGTGATCGTAAGGCTGTATATGACTGCAGGGGAAAGAAAGGTCTGGTGTTGCATCCGAAGTTTTTACTATAAAAGTCTATATACAGAAATAAATTCAATTGCATTAGCCCTACATAAAGTGATTTAAGGCATTTTGCACAAAAAAATATCAGGTTCTGTGAAACCTATTTCACAAATGTATCAAAACGATTGTATATATTTTTCTATTTCTGTCTATTTCTGTGGTACAATACTTCTCTGAAGTTACAAAGCCATAAAGAATCTTTCCCTTAAAAGTTCAAACTCTGCCTTGATATACTGCTATATATACACACACACACTGCCATATGCTGCTGAATATTCTATCTTTGTAAGTAGTGCTTGGAGATGGGAGAACTTGGGATTTTTCTCTACCTTTCATTTTGACTGGAATCTCCCAAATTTGAAACTACCATTTAGTTTCAGGTATGAGCTATAAACTGCTTTTGTGCTTTTGTTGTGCCAGATTAAGCTGCAATGTTAGAACCAGATCAGTAGAAAAGCAGGTTTAATGTTTAATAATATTTTTTCAACCCAACCCCATTTCTGCCTAAAACTAATTTTATTCTAAACTTGATTTGGATTCAAATAGCATCCCTATAAATTCACATTTAGCTATGTTAAATACTAATCTAGAAATACAGCATAAATACCAGAGCTAACAATTTGCATGCTTTCAAGCAGTGTTCATATGTCTGGAGTCATAAAAGTTTAACAAATATGTATAAATGTCAACTGATACCCAAATCAAGAAATCTGACCTACTTAAACAACACCCTTTCTTTGAATTTGATAAATGTAACAAAATTGCTAGTGGAAATTAAATGATGTTGCTCATCAAAATAAAAAAGTCACCTGGGGGGAGTCTGTCTATAAATGTCCATCAATTGATTTAGTTTGACATCCCTGAACATCTGAATGTGAATTCCTCATTTGTAGATTTGTGTTCAGATTAGGCAGAAGTAGAAAAGAAGCTTCAGAATATTTCAGAGATGCAAATGCTCCTTTCTTCCCCCTCAAGTACACGCACATATTCACAAATTATTTACAAAATATTCTTGGAGCCTCAAACTCAACTAATAGCACGAAGCTGAAATCTGAAGTCCTCTGACTACTCTTTGGGCAAATTTTTGAGATTGATCATCACTCTGTAGCTCTTAAAAAACCCCCTAAGATAGACCAGCTGCTTAAAAACCTTCAGTGTGATCTAAAGACTGAAACAGTTAATCTGTAGTTACATTACATGTGTACAACGTAATATACATGTAGCCAGAGTGTAAAGTAAATCAAATGAAGCCCACAACGTTTAAATAAAATAAAATGAAATAAAAAAATACCCAACAGCAGACATCAAAATAATCAATTACAGAAGCAATATGAATTGTTTCCAGAAGTTGTTGCCCATTCAGGTAATCTTGCTATACAAAATCCACAAGTTCTTTGCCATTGGCCTTGCTGGCTCATCAGCACAGCAGACAATAACAAAACAGAAATTGCAGGCTATAGTTATAAGAAAGAAGTAGAACTTAGCCACAACTGAATGAATAACCCAAAACACAGTCTATAAGCTCTAATTATAGACTGAAAAAAGAGTCAGCAGGATTTATGACAGATAAACAAGAGCATGCACCCAGACAAGCATGTTTAGAATAGAGAATAAAAGGTGAAGGTGGGGTTTGATAAAGCCCAACAGAAACCTCCCAAACAAGTGAATCAAATCTCCCTTTTGCTACATCCTCTGTCTGAAAATAGAAGCTTTAGTTTCTACCAAAGGCACAGAAATCTGGTGAAGGGAGATAGAAAATACAGTGAGCTAAAAATGATTGAAAAGACAGTTCAGCCTGCAGAAGAAAATTGTCATAGCGACACTGGTGACTCAAAGACAGATAGGACATGTGGCACACAGGAAGCATTATTTAGAATTATTTATCATCAGGAAACACAGATATGGTAAAAAAGATTTTTTTTTTCAATGTACTAGCTTTGATGAAATACTTATTTCGAAAGATTTTCAAGCCCAGAATGATAGTTTGAGGTGAGGAGTGAGGAGAGGAGGGATGAGAAGGAGCACTGTTCACTTGTAACCTGGTGTTTGGGGTATTTAATGGAACATGGGAGACCTCTAAGAAACTTAGAGGGTTAATGGAGTTGGGGCTTTCTCCAAAGCCTCCTGTGAGTGTCATTTTCAGGCTGGAGAAGAAAACTCACTAGATACATAGTGAAACTGAGTAATTTTTATGAGACGTGAACAACTTTTGTGCCTAAATAACACTTTTTAAAAATGAAAAATGGACAATGGACACACAGGAATCTGTTTCAGATAGTAAGCTCTTCCTCAGACTCTGAAAGACACGGAATTAAACAGCCTACCAGGAAAATGAGAAGACAGAGAGAAACTTTGCAGCAGACTACCAAAGCACTGCTGAATTGTGAAGCAATAGTTGTGCTCTTGCTACGTCCATGAGTAGATGGTTATAATCAGACTACACTGAAAATTCACAGGCAGTAGGTTGAAAAGAAGAGCTGGACAGATGTGAGGAGCACCAGCTGTCCCCCACCTGATTTTATTGTTCATGCCCCACAGTCATATGTATCTGCTGGGTCTCACTGTGAAGTCACTCTGCCCTGACTCACTCCTCAGCTGTCTATCCATCTTGGAAAAACAAACTCTGTTGTCAGCAGGGACAATTTCCTTACCCAGGAGACTCCTTGCTTCAGACAATCTGTGCGGGGGCTCAGGAGAGCCCTGGAGAGCTACAAAAGAGCTCCGGGAGATGAAAGAAGGAGAGCTGTCTAAATGGCTAGCTTCCCACTTTGGAGAAAGCAAATTTCTTTCCAACTTCCCCAATGCTTGGAACTGAAAGCCACATATTCAGTATTATTTTCATGGAAGAAAATCATACTGATTTATGTTTTAGTGTGAGTAGATTTGACTTCCCTGGAAATTTGGCTTTAAAACATCTTCAGAAATGCTGACAGATGGACCTCCACTATATCTAAGATAAATAGTCGACATTCTGTACATCTTTTTTGCTAATGATAAATGGACACACTCTTTCCCTATTCCCTCTCAAGATAAAGACAACTCCTCTTAGTAATGCAGCTGTTCTGAGTTTAATAAACAAACTACACACCAGATGCTGCCAACTGCTTTAAGTATTAAGCCTCACAGATTTCCTAATGCCAGAATAAAGGAGGAAAAGGAGGAAGGGTGTTTTTCATCAATGTGAAACAAAAGCCTTTCATGTGTGTTACACTGGTAGTTATCAATGCTACATAATTAAATATAAGGGTGAAACAAGAGCTGACTGAAATACTGACCCATTTTCTTGAAATGATTTAACTGTATAGACTTTAAGCTATAGACAAACATATACGCCTTTCTTGAACTCCTGGACAGTCCAGAGACCTTGGCTGTGGGGAAGCCAGGCAGAAAGATTGCAACTGCTTTGGAGTAAAGGCTGAAAACTTGCAGGTGACGATGCTAATGTCACTTATTTTATGGACAGCGTTGTTGTTCTATTAAGAGTCAGAAACAAACCACATATGAACAGCTTCCAGGAAAAAAGAGACTTACTTTTTTCTCTCTGATTATAGTCACAATCCTTGTTAACAACAAAGCTCTCATTTGCTTTGTCACGGCACCAGGATTTCACACAGGTGAAATGCACAAATCTGTTTACGACCTCATACGATGCACAATCAGAATCATAAACGATATACTCAGTTTAGTAGAAAAAGTAAGTAGGTACTGTAAGTGAGCATTTCATGTTATGTTGGCAAATTACCCTCAAGCGATTGGTTAGTTCTACTGGTCAGCTGATTTGAATTTGACTGTTGGAAAACGTTCTGACTAAATTATTTTGAGACCATCACTCTTGTCTGATGCAAGAACTTTATTTTAAAAATCAAAGTTCTTCATTCTCCATTATGTCTCCTGTACTGTTTAACAGATGAGAAAATTGTTACTATCATAACATTTATCTTTCATATACCCTGTTACCATGGTACTCTGATCTTTATCATCATTTTATCAAAAAAGGGTCATAATTACACAGGTTAATATGATCCTCACAGTCCATCTGAGTAGTTGTAATGAAAACATTGCCATGTTTAGTGCATCACCTACCCTATTTTTCTTGAAAGCAGGCATTGTTGAGTCTATTATGTTTTGACAACATAGTCTCAGTACTGACACTAAGACTTAGCCTTTGACTGCTGAATTTCCTTTTAAAATTATGGCTTTTTCCAATTTCATGTAACATTACCCTGTTGTTAACTCTATCCATTCTCCTCCAACAGGTTTGAACATTTGTGGGTTAATATAGTAAACATAGTTTTGTGGTCTTTGAAACGTGGATTTCTTCTTAATATCCATAATGAAATCTATAGAAACCTGCATAATCATTTTAAAATTTTTTGTATTCAGTTTTAATGGGTTGTCTTTGGAAGCAAATTAAAAACAAAAAACACAACTCGCATGAGTGCAGTAATTTATTTTTTATGTTGAAGTAATAAAAGTTTCAGTGAATAAGTATAGTTACATTTGATAATGATTCAGAGTCAGTTAGTAAACTGAAGGCAACTGCTGCCTGCTGAGCCACTGCACACAGAGTCCACCTCCCAAGAATAGCTCCAGCTCATAGAATCACAGAATCACAGAATGGGTCAGGCTGGAAGGGACCACCGTGGGTCATCTGGTCCAACCTGCCTTCACAAGCAGGGTCATCCTACAGCACATGCCACAGGATTGCATCCAGACAGTTCTTTAATGTCTCCAGTGAGGGAGACTCCACAGCTCTCTTGAGCAACCTGTGCCAGTGCTCAGTCACATGCACAGTAAAGCCATTTTGCATGGAAGCAGCTCAAACTGGTTCACGCATTTGTGGGAATCATCCTTCCTAAAATCCCACAGAACTGGGATGATTTGTGCATCTGAGACTCAGATTTTGGGAGTTTTCCATGGACAGAGGTCTGTGATGCCTCTTAGGAAACTGGGATAGATCAACCCTGACCAGAACACCGAGGCACAGGTTCCTTTCATCTCCCTCTTTTGCAGGAAATCTCTATCCTCTTTTTTCAATTTTTTCTGATTGTCTTTTTTTGAAATGCCTAAGTTTGGCCAGAGGCCGGGTAGTCTGCACTGCATTTACAGTACTATGTACTTAGTCATCAGCAGAAAAATCTGCAGCACAATAAACATGAAAGATCTGGGGATGGTGCAAAAGCAATTCAGTTACTATTGAAAAGATAAACCTCATAGGGGTGTACAGCAACGGTTATGTAATTAATTGCATCTAATTTTTTATTAGTCTCCACTTTAATTTACCCAATCAAAGGCCTTTTCCTTAGGACTTAGCTCCTTTTTCTTTAACAGGTAATTATCTTCTTTATAATTTCTTACTTTATCGGCTGCTAACAGAAGAGAAATATTTAAATTGCGGCACACCAAAAAATTACCTTAGAAGAAGAGCTATTGGATGCAAGAATGTGCAAATAGAATCATTGGAAATTATGTAGATTCTCACATTTAGGAACATGAGTGATTTTTCTTTTCTCTCCTTCATTCCCAATTTAATTTTCTCTGTAGATTTAATAGCTCTCTTAAACTCAGAAAAATGCAATATATGAACTTTGTATTCAACCTTTAGGGACTACTAAAGAAAACTCCGTCTCCTGACAAAATACCACCATGCATAGTAGGAAAATAAGAGGAGAAATAATAATGTGGAAGACATAAATTTCTGGCAGAACTCCCTCAAGAATTACATTTTGGCAAAGATTAGGCTGGTGTGTTGTTTGAGCAGCAGTTTACAAGATCCAGTCCAAGAAGAGCAGGGCAAGCTCTTCCAGTGAGGAGCACCTTCAGTGAACCCTTAGCTCTTAGGGATCCCTCTTATTCCTTATCCAAAAGCCCATGGAGGTCTATAAATAGATGAGAGCACCCTGGACACACACCTTGGCTGCACCAGCTGAAAACAGTCATCAGATCACCTACATGTGGGCCGAGGCTAACACAAAAACCTGATGAGTCCATCAGCTCCTTCACTAGCAGTGTGGAGCAAGTACAACAGAGGACTTGGATCAGAGAGCTTGGACACTGTTGCCTGTCAATAAGCTTTCAGATCCAGAATAATCAGATGCAAATAGAATCAGTTACCACCGAATAAAACACACAACCAGAGAAATCAAAATCAAACATAACTTCTCCTGTAACAAAGTTGCTGAAGGTGTAGAGAGGATGTGGAGACAGGTAGAAAAAGATGGATCAGGGGAGATTTTTGAAGGGTTCTCCTTGTAAAAAGCTGCATGTGCAAGTTCAGGAAAAAAATTAAAAGCAAAGACCTTCTGCTTGGTACCTGCTGTACCAGGGCAAAAGAAAAAGCCTATGAGAATTGGCTTAAACTTCCTGGAGACAGTAAGTACTGAATCACAAGACTTGCTCTGGAAGGAACCTTTGGAGAAGTGGGAAGCGTTGCTATGGCCATGTAAGACCCGTGTGATCTGTACACTTAGAGAGTGACACACTAACCTGGGCCCAGAAGAAGAGACCACCTGCCAGGGCCAGGCTGGATAGGGCCCTGAGCAACTCTATCTAGTGAATGGCATCCCTGCCCGTGGCAGGGGGCTTGGAAATAGATGGTCTTTAACGCCCCTTCCAACCCAGACCATTTCACAATTCTATGATTCTATGATGCTATCTTTCATTGTACTTCAAAGTAAACAAATGGGGAAAAAAAGGAATGGAATACAAGTGGCTCAAAACTTATGCTTTTTGTTATTAGGCATACTATATAAATAGATTGTAAATACTTTTTGGTAAAAGTGCTTAAGTATACTTTTTTCTAACGTGCTGTGTGTTTTCTATTTTAATTTCATGCCTAAATCGATAGCTAATTATAATTTGACAAGAAAAAGCAATTGCAATGGATACGATCTACCTGCTCTGCTGTTAAATTGTAGTGTGGTTGGCTGGCTTTACAGTGATACCACAATTTGTGTATACCATTTCCAGAGTCAACGTAAGAATCAGGAAATAAATTTTTGGCAAATCATTTCAACACCACGCGGAATTGCCCCAAAAATCCTTTGCCTGTGGTTGATAGAAGAAGGAAAATTTTGATGTCTAATTGTTGACACACATTTGTCCAGGATTTAAACAGCTTCCATCTTGGGGTTTATGACCAGATGCAAATTAGGGAAACTCTATCCCAGACCACAACGATTTAGACAATGATTATTAAAGCAATGTATCCTTGAAGAATCTGAGAGTATAATTACCATCACAATTAATATCCATGTCCTTCTCCAGGCCTATCATACAAGCTCACATTCTCCCCACCTCCTCCACCAAATACACACATATGAGAGAGGTTTTCTCCACCAACCTGCAAACTTGTTAAGAAATGGACAACTGGATATGTAAAAATTCTCTTCTTTGATTTTCATGCACACCAGTCATTAAAGGGTTACTTTTCAGAGCAGCAAATAAAAGAAGAGTTGGTTGACCAAACATTTTTTTTCTTATAAAGAAGTGTCAACCCTGAGCTTGCAATTAAGAAGTTAAAATCTGTGATTTATATATATTTATATATATAAAAATAGATGATCATACTAAGACTAAAAAAGTGAAAGAAATCTCCGTGTCAGTACTATATATTTGTTTGATCTGAAATTTTGTAGAAGAAATCCTTGTGACACTGAAATTAACTGATATGAAAGATGTAGTTAGGAGTGAAACACACTATTGATCCGGTTGATGTTAGTCTATTAGAGAATTGCTGTCTTGGTAGGGTAATGGACATAGGAGCAGAAAGTTCTAATCGATGTCAGAACAGTAACAAAAGGAAAAAGATTACATCACAAGAGATTATTTTCTGTCTGAACCTGTGAGGGGTCAAGAGCATTGTTTAACATTACCATCATGGCTGGTGAGCTCATGGTGGTGAGCTAAGTGGAAAACTGTGACAATTGTATAACATGGATAAATCCTAAAAGAAACTAGGTGAAACCGTGCTACTACTCATATTTTTACTGGGCATTAAGATTTAAATCCTAAGCAACTGTAACATGACATTCTGAAGCTAGTGGAGCTACTACCATACTAAAAGATAACATTATTTTTCAGCTTCTCTACCTTCATACCAATCTGATGTGGTTGGCAGATGGAGTGCAACACATTCACTGCTGAGACATACTTTTTTAGTGTTGGAGAAAAAAAATCCAGCCTTCCTCCCTATAACAGTGATCATTCTGATGACCTGAATCATCCTACAGAAGTTCCTAAAGGAAACCTGGCTGTCAGTGAAGAACGGTTGCATTTTTTGTGTTCCTTTCTTGTCTTTTTTTGTGTTTTGTTGCTATTCTGTTGAAATGCAGCAGCCTTGAGTCAGGCTTGATTCAGAAAGAAAACTTTCTTGGTTTCTTCCCCCCTCTTTTTTCTCACTGGGGAAAAACACATACTATAAGATCCTTTTTCCCTTTTGCAGCATAAAAGGAAATGAAGCTCAGAAAGTCTCCTGTAATAAAGGATTGAGAAAGAATTCTCTCAAGAGTGGATATCATCTTCAGAGATATCTGAAAAAGGCAGGAAGCAGTTCAGTCTGGCACCTGGTACTCTTTGGGAAAACTAAAATGGGAAGCAGGTTGCAGTACTGCTGTCTTGTAGAAAACTGCAAATGTTTGTGGCGTGGTCCATTGTCCAAGATTATAAGAAAAGGAGAAAGTTGGCTGTTTCTGTAGCTAAAACACAGCTTGTCCACTTAGATCCAGGATTATCTCCACTGTCTCTGCAGTACAAGACTGAGGAAGATGATGAGCAATGTCTGCAGTGACCAGCCAGGCTGTGTGGCTGAAGCCTCCACCTCCCTCCTGTCCGAGTCGACAGGTGGTGCTTCGGTGGTGACGAAATCAAACTCGGTGGGACAGATGTCGTCTGTGCAGCCGCTTCCGCTGCCCGAGCCGCTGGTTTCGTCACCTGGCACAAAGCAGTGAGGGAAACAATGTGAGTGCTATAGGTTACAGCTCTCATCCCTTTTCTCCCTTCCACTTGGCACCCCAGTGGGGATGAACACATTGGGAATGAGGAAGTGTTGGTAGTGCTAAATTTCATTCAGTAAAGCTTCCAAATGAAACCCACTGTGACTTAATTAGGTGATTAAATGCTCTTCCGAAAAAGGATCAGACTGCTGGCATTATGGAAAGCCCTCAGTGTCTTGATGCATTAAACATGAAGATAAGGAAGAGAACCAAAAGAAACAATTACATAACTGGAATTTCATGGAACAGAAAAAGACTTTTTATGTTGTCAGCAGCGCAGAGCACAAAGACCACAGAAAGTCATTGCAACAAAGCCAATTTATAAATGTTTCCAAAACTACAGTTATGTAATGACAGTTAATGGTTTCTTACTTGTATCCTGGAAGTTGACATCATTCCCATTATATGCGTTCTTCAGTTTGTTAGTCATGACACGTAAGGCCATGATTTGTTGTCGAATGAAGGTGTCTGGCCTTGTGATGTCCACATCTACTTCTGGATTGTTGATCTGGTTGGTCAAGCCATCGTTCATAATCTCAGGTAAGTATCTATACAGCAGAATGAAAGATTAGTTTGAGATGCAGTAATTTCAGAAATAAAACACTGTAGATGTGCTAAAAAATTCAATGTGCAGCTCTTAAACAGATCCGTTAAAACGGTTTTAAAAATATAGTTTTTAATTTTGCTGACTCTGAAGGATCTGTTTAGTAGCTCAGCTGCATGGGGAGCAGAAAGGATTTAAGTTTTTCAGCCTCCTAACTCTCCATATATGCCCCAGCAAGAGCAATGACTGTGTGAACTATGGAAAAGGTTCGCAAGCCAGCAGTAAGTCACCACATATTCATATCCTCTGCTGACATGAATGGCTGCACACTGAATTAAGCATCTAACAGTGCATTCCGCAGTTTTTATTTCTTCCTGCTTAAAAAATACCAAGTCCATTGTTGTATATAGCATACTTGTTGTTCTGAGACAGTTTAGAAGCCTATCTTGAGGCGTTATGACTTTCCTAGTTTAAAAGAACACTTAATTTTCTTCTCTAATTCTTCCTTGCATCTCTTTTTTAGACCACCATGAACAACATCTCCAGCCTATATGACAACCAGGCCCATAAAAAGCATTATAATTTTACCAAACTCCTGTATTCTCTTTGATTTGGTCCTTATTCCTTTAAACCAGGCTATGCTTGCATGTCTCGTGTACTTTGTGCATAACATTTAAGGTATGGCACTTCCTATCCATCTACAGTTCTGAATCTTTTATTCAGGCTCTTACCTTATAATTTCTTGATTACTGCAGCATTCCTTTCTCTGACCTTGAGTAATGCAGTCTTAGGCTGCTCACAGGCAGCAAGGCTGCTTTTGCCCATTTTTCCCCTACAAAAAGCAGCCCATGCCTTGAATCATCCTACAGTAAAAATCTCCATTACCCTTTGTTAAAGACGTACACTTTGTCCCCTGCTGCTCTTTGTCCTCAGGAAGCTCTCCTCATAGGCATTTGCAAAGCTACATTTTTCCGTGCTTCAAATCTCTGTTAAAAATTATCTGTGCATTTTACAGCTGCTGAAAAAAGGCTGACATTATTTCTCTGTGCTGGCAGGGTACCCTGAGAAAATAGTGTATCACAGCTTCCCTGTTCTCTCTTGTCTGTCTTCACCTACTACCTTTGTCTCATATTTAGGCTGCAAGGGATATGGGGCAGATCTACCCTTTGTTTATGTTATTTATAAGGATATGATCTATTTTGTAATTAGTTTGCATACCAGGCTGTCCTACTGATGTTTGTGGGACGCCTCGTGTGCATATGTGCTCAGACAGTAAGTAATGACAGCACAGTCTAGCCTACTAATGACAAACTTTCATGATGCCTGGTACCAAATACAGTTTGAGAGTATTTCACGTCACTCTCACTTGTGTGTGCCCAATTCTCTATCATCCTTGCAGTCTGGCATTGATGACAGCATTGTTCATATTGGTCTGGAAAAATAAATATATCTGAAAAATGACTGTAAAAGTAAGGGAGAAGAAAAGACTTTCTCTGTTGAAGCCATGGTGAAGGGAAAATAAGCTCTGCATTGCTTCTGGAGGTTCACAAGACAAGAGTTGCTTTGCTGCACCAAGCAAGGGCTTAGTCTCAGCGTAATGGGTCCTCACTTTGCAAGATGAGATTCATTTGCCAGCAGTGGCCTTTGAAGGCTTACATGAGAATAATCCTGGGGGCATGTGAACATCTAAGAACCAAACACGATTGCCAAAATACCCAGCCTCAAGCTGCATGTCCTGTTGTTTCGCTAGTACCATGATGAGAAATATCATTGCTGTGGGGAACCCATCCAGACTCCTGCGGTCAGATTTACTGTGGTGAGAACACAAAGATACCTCCCTCTGTATGGAAGGTTGCAGACCACGGTGTTATGAATCACTAAAGACAGAACAGGAAATAATTCTGCAGAGCTGCCTAGAGGCAGCAGGATGGAGACCTTGGCAGGCAGGGATGCTCTGGACTGCAAAGGAACAGCATCTCCATCTGTCACACGTCTCTACAAATGAAAGGACTTCTGTAGATAAATTACTCAGCCTAACAGTAAATCAGCCATTTCAAGGTGCAGTTGATTAAAAAGAAGCAAGAATGTAAGAACTGAACTACCGGCTCAGAGAGGATGACTGTCTTGCCCAGTATCCTGTCCATGGCAACGGCCATAGCTGTTAGCAGCTAGAATTGATCTGAAATTGCTAAGCATTCATGTGGATTGCCTTCCTTTTTTCTGAAGGGTTAGCTGCTCTTTATTGCGAGCTGTCCATGAGAAGCTAAGCACAGCTCTGAAGGGCAGCTCACAGGATTTCTTTGACTGATTTCTGTTTGATTTCATTTTGTCTTATCATCAATAATAAAAGAAGAATGTACTGACTTAAAGCAATTAAAGAGTGCTCTGGTGTGTGCATTTAATGAAGGTTCGTATTTTGCACTGTGACTAGTGTGCATCTGATGTCCTTCTCAGGACCATCTAACTTTAAATGGGCCAGCCCATTCAGTTACAGAAAGTGATTTGTTCAAAATGTCACACACCCTGCTCTATCTGCTCTATCTGGTGATCTCCAAAACATTCCTGACAAGTGTACCTCACTTAGGTGTGTAAGGGACACATACTTGATGTAGGTCACAAGAAATCCATGGCCTTACTACTGCCTAACAGTCAGTCAGATACTCAGATTCCCTTGGCATTTAGCATATAAGAGCAAAAGAATTAGAAAGGCTGAAAAGTCATCTTTAGGTTTACACACATACCAAATCTTGCATGTTCAAATGCAAGCGTCTGCATATAATCTGAGTCCCACTCTCACCAGATCTAGTCACCACCAGATCCAGTCACAGCTAGTCAGGAGTTTATTCATCAGTGGAGCAGGGACAGCTGTTAGAGTCCCATGTGCCTTTGGCCAAATGACTGGTTCATTATATTTCATCTGCTGGGATTTACTTGCATAAACAGAGACAGCTGGTGCCATTTGAATGCTCTTAGTTATTCCTCCTCTTCTTGCCACTAGCTCTGAAAGGTGAGCTCTGAAAGCTCTTTCTGGATCATATCTGCAGGCTTGAGGGGGAGGTCCTGGACATCTGGGGCACCTACAGTTACAGTGTGTGTCTTTCTTTAGGCAGCTGAATTGAGTCCTGAATGCCACTTCAGCCACAAGGATGGAGGCTGTTTGGTGTCATGCTGCCACTCCACTAGGGTTTGAATATCCCGTAGGTCCAGGGTCTAATTTGCCAGCTCCAGGAAGGTGTCTTGACTACTTAGACCATCTTACATAGCAGTAGGTAAGTTGTGTTCAGGCAGTGGAAAACTGCCTCTTTGAGTAGACTGACAGGATATTTGGGTTCTTTTCAGGTACCTTAACATTGATCCTTTTAAAAATGCTCAAGCAGTTTTAGCCCAGGCTCTGGTCCAGAGGGGAGGCAGTGCCCTGTATCATACTCATCCCAGATACCCCAGAGAGTCTCCAATGATACAACAACTGCACGGGCAACACACCCCTTATTGTCTCACCCCCTTATTTAAGTACATGAATTTACATGTCTGAACGTGCAGCTGGATTCTGCCCTCATTACTGAACTAGTTCACCTGCTTCTTTGGGGGGAAAAAAAGTCAGAAAAGTCTATATTGAATGAAATATCTTTGAATGGTTTTCCCTTTTCTAAAGGACTGATGCAGGTATGGGAACATGCAGCCCAAGGTGTTTCGTGAGTGACAGCCTTGGAGAAGCAGCCCGACACATGTTCTGACAAAAGCGTTTTGATGTGTGTGGGGTAGGGTTAAGCCACACTGAATAGGAAGCCACGTCTTGGGACCATGATCTGACAGAAGATTTGTTGCTGGCTGGGCAAAGTTGTTGAACACAGCTGCTTTTGCTGCAGTTCTGTAAGTGGAGACACCCTTGTGAATTTTAAGCTTTGCTGCTGCTTCTGCTCTTGTTAATGATCTCTTTGTAGGCCTGGCCATCACAAGAACTGTATGCCCATTATAAATGAAAAGAAGAGAAGTGCCAACCTGAATCAGTGTCTGTTCTTTGCATCCTCCTAGCAAAAAAGAAAAAAAAAAAGAAGCAAGCTTTCTTAGCCCTGAGTATAGAGAAGCTGAACAATACTTGTTTGTTTTCTGCTGTTTGCTCCTTGCTCAGCTATGTCAGGATTTTAGTGTAATTTATGTTGTTTTCTAAAATATTAATGCTTTCTGTTCCTCTTAGCCTTTCCACAGTTCTTGCTTGTCTCAGCAGACACAGCAAAGATGGCTTTTGGCACATCATAGCCAAGTACCACAAAACCTATTTAAAACCACTTCTCTTCCCCTCCCCCCGCATCCCCCCGCTTTTTTTTTTAATAGCTCGTTAATGTTCCAGGGTGTCTGCTTCCTTTTCAAGTCTAAAAATGATTGATGAATCTTTCAGGTCATTTATATAAAGCCTGTAGAGTTGACACCTACCCTACACAAAAAAAAAACCCCAACAAAAAAAAACAAACCATCAACCCAAAAAGAAGGAGGAATCTTCTGATTTTTAAAAGAATCTGTCTTAAAGGACAACATTCTCCATACTTTACTGTCACAGCAGCTGCTTACAGTACAACTGGGGCATGCCACCTAGGCAGTACTGGAGTTATTCCAGGGGCACAGAATTGTAGGCAACAGAGTACAAAATACAGCACTAGCTTACTCAGGCTGGGCTGGGTTTAGACAGTCACATCTGGTCCAGAAAGATAAGTGCAATGGAAAATTGGCTTGTTTGGCTAACCGGTTCACCTCATCTGATTCTGTTTGCTCACGAGGTAATCCCCATAGGCTATTTTCAGTTTGTTTTTTTCCCTGCATCTTGGAGAAAAGCTTGAGGAGACACAAGGAGAGGGAGAAAATGGCTCATCTGCCAGTTTGTTGGAAGATGTAAATATAAACTAGAGCCATCAATTAAGAATAGTCAGTTTCCACTCTTACTGAGAAGTGGTTTATCCATGCTTTCACTAGTGGTGCGAAACGGTTATCTGTGCCTACCTCCAGCTAAAGGACATTCAGCTTATTGACACTGCAAGCTTTGCTGGACAGCAGTGAGCAACTTTCACAGGGAAAACACTGATCTGCTGAGTCTTTCTTCCCACTTGAATTTCACCAGGAATTAAAAGCTCTCTGCCACAGAAGTAGACACTCTCATATGTGTGGCAGGAGAAGAGAACGTCAAGACAGCTGAGAATCTATCCTGGGTTTATTTTGGTGGCATACCTTGTAGTTGTGAGCTAGATATTGAAAATTATAGTGTTAATTTTTCCTTTTATTCCTTACCTTTCTCTATGTTTTTCTGTTTATTTTATTTTTCTGTCTATATATAATTCTGTTTCTTCTTCTGTTTGGAGGAGTGATAGGTTCCTTGTGGACAGGAATGCAGGTCTCATCCATCCCTTGGATTACAGCTTTTCAGAGCTAAGACATATTAATAAGTCTATAGCCCTGGTGAGCATGAGCACCAGGATGATAGTGCATGAGCACAATCTCTCAGATGCTTTGGTTGAAATGAGCTGGCTAAGTTGGTTGGAGCAGTTCAAGGTTCTTCTCCTGAACCTCAGAGGGTTCCGGATCTGGTTGCTGTTCTCACTTCAGTAAAAGTCATATATTCAAGGACTAATACCTTGGACTTGGTTTAAGTCCTGAAGCCTGATTTCCATCATTCTTGGGAAAATGTCTTAATTTCTGGAGAATACCTATTAGTGAAGATGTTATCAGCTGTTGTTAAGAATTTAAGTGCATGTAGGAAGGGAGGTAAATTTTCAAAGTTTGATCTTAATGTTGTTTTTTAGATCCTAAATAGCTTTCGGAAATCTGTCTCTGTACATCTGGCAGAAGACATTAATTCTTTAAACATAAAATTATGTTCACGTTCTTTTGTGAATACAAATATGATGGAGAAATCCTGCTGGGCATCTCTCTAACAGGCACTTTGTCTGAAGTAGCTATTATTATTATTTTTAATATGGATTTTTCAAAAAAAGAGATTCATCCATCTAATAAATATTTTCCCATTTCCACAGCACTTGGTTTCTACGTGATGTGACCTGATTAAAACCGTTCTTTGTACAGGATCAGCAACGAGCCAAGTGCACCCTTCCAGAATGCCAAATGGATGACTCTGTTACCCCATGATTACTTGCGAATTGGCGACCTTCAGCTGGCGACCTGGTGTCACTGTAAATTAATCATGGCAGCAAAGTGATATTTAGGGAGTGTAATAACCACAAATTACTTTGGTGTAATGCCTCTCTCAGGAGAAAGGCAAGATTTCATTCTCTGTGATCTCAGGTTTGTAACTCTTTTGCCCCGTAAAAGCAGCATCAAAAGGTGATGTGTAAAATGAAACATAAGGCATAATGTCTATCTGGCAATTCAAAGTTTCTAATTCTTTATTCCAAAACAGGATTTGATAAAAACCCCAGCAATAATTTCCTTTCCCAATGGTAACCAACACCATGTTGTCTTCTTACTTATGGTATTAACGTCTAGGAAAATAGGAGGTGGCTAAATTTCCTTTTTTTTCTATCACAGAATTTTGTCATATTCTCTGGAATGCAACATACAGCTCCTCATATAGTACAGGGGTGCTTATGACAGCTGACACAGTGAACACAGACATACATATATATACATATGAATACTGGCCGGATTTTGCTATGCTTGTTCTTGTGAGCTACTATTTGATATCAGATACTGATCAGTCTGATCAAGGAAACCCTTATTTTTTTTTATGCTGCAGTAAATGTCTTTGTCCACCAGGCAATAGGTGATTTTGCATTTAAAGCTAGCTATTTTCAATATTGTTTTTAATACTATTTCATATACAAGCCATGGCATTCTGTGGTGTTTCTCTGATTTACTGCTATTGCCTCCACCTGAAGCATTTATTGAATTCTGTTACTAAGACTATGACTATGCATTTCCTTTGTGAATGGATATTAAACAGAAACTGGGCAGAGGAACAGTGGCTGGACCTGCTGAAATCGTATCTTCAGGTGATATTTTGAATTTGTCACTCTACATCCAGTGAAATGTCTGTGTTTAATTACCAAGGACACTATTAACAGAGGACAGCTCTCCTCTCTCCAGAACATTAATCTTAGAAGGCATCATGAAAATAACCAGGCTTCTCATAAGATAAATACTGGAAAAGAGGGCCAAAAAACTGTATGCATAAAATGTACCTCCCTAATTCCCAACAAATGTGGAAGCTGTGCCAAACCCTTCAGTGCAGGAGCAGAAGAGAGCTACCAAGTATTTGCCATATGTGGTACACACACTAGTGTTGGTCATGGAAACCAGGAGGAACAGATAGATATTAAGGGATTTGACTGCTCTTTTGCAGAACGAGTAGCATACATCTCTTAGTGATGCATGCATCCTGATGTGGCTCACGGCATTTAGCTGGGATGCCTGGAAACTCTGCTTAACTACTGGCAGTGCACTGGCCTGGGCTCATGTCTTTCAAAGCTCAATAACAAGAAAGGATAAAACAGAGAAAGAGAAGCTGCACATTTTTATTTCTCTCTTCACACTGTTCCTTTATGATGAATCCTGTAATAGCCAGACGCTCCTCCTAGCATTTCTCTGAATCCTCAGGGGCTTTCTCTGGATCTGGGACTTAGCAACTAAGCAATGGCTCATGCTTTTGGACAGATTTGATCACATGCATCCAAAAGTGGATCCAAGGGGTTAGCAGCATCCCAAACAGCCCCTCCTCTTGTCTGTAAAATGAATTCTTTTGAAGGTTATGTAAGAAGGCTAGAAAAAAATGGTGTGCATTCATAGTGAAACATCCCCCTGTAAACTGTGCTCCTTATCAACATGATCAGATGATGAGATGGTGGGGTGCAATCTATTTATCTATCTGTCCATCTATACATCCATGTAAAATTACACTAAGCAGGTTTCTAAACTTTTTTCCTGTTGTCTTATTTTCACTGTTTTTAGATTTTATGTGTTTGTCTCATTTATTTTTTTCTATTGTTTGTTTGTTTGATTGTTTTTTCTTACTGGCTCATTTTTATATTCTGTCTTCACATGTATCATCAGGTAAACAGAAAATAAAGATTCCAGTCCCTGAGTGCCAGAAAGTGTCACTTCTCTCGAGATTCAGCTGTCACCAGATACTCGAACCTCTCCACTCCTCATGTCTACCCAAAGGCACAGGATACCGCTGTGCACCTGAAACCAGACTGCCCCTGGCATGGTCTCTGAGCCAATTCCTCCCCCTCTCAGCAGGGAGAATCAGGGAGAACCTCTGCTCTGTCAGCTGATGAATCCACACTGGGACCTTTGGAGACACCTGCTCATCTGCTGGCTCCTGCTCTGCCGCAGCCAGGGCCAAGTAAACTTCAAAATTAAAACTCACAGAAAACTCATCACAAACAAGGGCAGATGACCACAGTTATCTCTGAAGAAGTAACATAAGGTCTAATCTTCTACACAAGATAAGTAGGAGTGCTATATTTATTCTCTGGTGGTTATTTTTCATCCCCCCCCCCCCCCCCCCCACAAACTAC
>VZTE01005077.1:1460741-1485893 GCA_013397775.1 Eulacestoma nigropectus | reverse complement strand
TGTGGTGTTTTTTTCCACCCCCCCCCCCCCTCCCCCCAGCAAATAGCCCTAAGCTTTGCCAGCCAATAGCAAGTAGAGTTGAAATTCCAATTTCTGTTTCATCCCAGTATGATATCCCGAGAGTGCAATTGCTTCACAAGCTGTCAGTCCCAACACAGGGATGCTAAATGGACCTAAAGAGCTCTTTGAAATCTCAGTATAAATTATCCTTCTGGAGCCGAACCAATGCACATTTTCTGCCTTCACATGCTGACACGCTGTGCACATTTACCCTGACTCACACTCTGGCTTTAATGGCACTTTGACAATAAGTTATCTTGGCTACAAGCTGCGTGTGGACAATGACTTGTTCTCCCCATTTCTGTTTCACCCTCATATACAATTTTGTGAAATACCATCAGCTTCATGATTGCTTCAGGCCAGATGGGGATTTGGACCGGGTGGGGTGGAGAGGGGTCCACCTCACCTCGCCTTGGTGTGGCCATTCCAGCAGTCCTCCTCGACTGACGGACCGGCTGTCACTCGCTCATCCTTGCAGATTGTGTAGGGCAATGTTGACCAGAACTTTTTAGAGAGCTTTAGCTTTTCTTTAATGTCTGTTACCTGATAAAGAGACAACGAGAGGGAAAACAATAAAAACATTAGCCACACTAATTATAACGTTAAACAATACCTTATTTAAATTTGTAATGGTGATGATGGTGAAGGTTAAAAAAGCTAAAGGTGCTAAAACTTAATTTCATGTGTATAGAAACAAGACACTCAGAATTTGAGTGCAGAACATACAAACAGTCGAAGTCACCTTTTTCCACAGGCAAGACATTAATAAAAGCACATTGCATCTTGCTCTTCCGAGTCTCCATTTGTCTAAGGTTTTCTAAATATACACCTTTTTAAGAATTAATATGCCTCACAGTCTGCTGAATGTGAATTCAGTTAAACAGTGTACATCAGATAAACCCACCAGCTTGGTCATGTCTTAGAAAAATATTATATAGACAGCTACATGTGCAGGTTCTAAAAAAGTGGTGCAGTGCTGAGCTGACATTGAACTGATTTAAGATACACAGGCTGAATACATTACAGTACATTTGGATCTCAGTTACAGAGAGAAGTCATGCAGAGACTATATTCGTCTTTGCTGTTATGTGTAGATAAATATCTGTAGCTGAATACAGAATCTGCATGCAAGAAATGTTGGGACAGTATTGAAACAGTTTCTATACCTTACAAATTCCTTGAACAATAATATAATTTGCCATGATTCAGGCAGCAAGCAGGAACAAACCAGATTTCCAGCATCAACTAAATAAATAAATGCTCTGACTAAAATTTCATCAGTTCTTGTTTTGTGTATGGCATACTAGAGTGGAAAAATCTACAAGAATAGATAGAAAAAACAACAAAGGACAGACTACAAAGGATGAATGCTGCCATGGTTGTTCTTATGGAAACAGATGCATTTCACATTAAGTTGTAATAGGATTTAGGGGAGCTTGTTGAATAGCTTTTAAAGGAAATGGCTAAGCTTTGTTCTTTAAAAAACCAAGAAATAAAAGCTCTCCATTCTTCCATTCAGTTTTGAGATTGTCTTTTAGGTTGTTGAGGTACAATATTGTACTCGGCTATTTATCTGTTTTATCTTTTTTCTCAGGACATGATAGCTCTCCTCGCAAATGGCCCATGCTGCTTTGCCATGCTTAAACTCTGTGGAATGTCACTTTATAAGCCAGGAGATGGAAACAACTGAGGATGTTATTTCAGAAGCACTGTTTGAATTTTCATCCACAAGAAATAAGTAGGACAGTATTTTTCTGTATGGGTTGTTGACAGTGTTTCTTGCCGTGATAGACACCTTATAAATCTCCTCCACACCCTTTGCCAAGTCCTAGTTGCTTTGTTTTCACATGAGATACTAGTGGCATTTGCAAGCCTTTAAAGTCTCAATAGGGGAGCCCTGGCAAGCCAAAAAATAAATTCCAGTTTACAGGCTGTGAGCAAGGCTTTGGCAGAAGTGGAGATGGTCTCAGGATGCCTGCCCTTTCTGATGTCTTTGGTCCATGGGACCAGGGTTTTTGGGGAGACAGCAGTCCCTCTTCTTCCCCTTCTGCCCATGCTGAGGGTAAAAACCCCAAGATCTCTACTGAGCTAACCAGCACAAGCAACTCAGCTAAACTGCCCATTGTTCATGGTGTGTAAATTCCTGCTAGGACACAGTGAAGATAGAGAAATCCTATAGAAAGTTTAAGGAAGAGAGTTTATAGAGTGAAGGATCCAGTCATATAATCTTGGTGAACATGAAAGTCAAAGGGATAGATTTTCTTACTATTGCTTGTGCCTGGATAACTACTTACACAAGCAATCTGATTGATACTGGTGGTGAGTAATTACCTTTCAGAGCAGTAACTTCATTGCTTGTTGAAAGTTATGTAAAGCTATTGAAAACTCAGATGTTTAAAGTTACCTTCAGATTTTGCCCATATTCAAACTAGAGCTGGTGCTCTAGGACTTGCAGACTTCTGTTTTGAACCGCAAGTGATTCAACACCTATTAGAAAATGATTTTCCCCCTGACCCTTCTAAGGGCTGTAATTTGAAATAGAAGCCTTTCATTTTCATAGAAGCCAGCAAAAGAATGGCGAGAGGTTCTCGCAGCTCACACGCTGCACATGCTCTCCAGATACTCCCTGAAAATCAAAATGAGGACTCCCATTCCCCAGTCACTTCTGAAGATATTAAATGTTGTATGCATACTCTATATAAGATAACAAATCATTAAATTTCCTAACAGATTTTTTTAAAATTTGTGTTAAAGAGGTACACCTGATAAAGTAAGATGATCTTACTTTACTCAGGATCGTTGGTAAATGACAACTAATTAAATCTCAGAGGCATCCTTCTGAGGTGTTATTCCCATTTTAGAGTCTGGGGAGAAGAAGACATTTGCATGACTCACAAAAGGCAGCGACGGCACAAATGACTACAACTTAGGGAAAGGTTACCATTTACAGCCTCTCTAGATGCCTTCGATTCAGGTGCATTTTAACATTTTTTTTATCTCCTTCAGATATTTCCCTTCACAGCTATCTCCCACCTCACACCTCCCTACTGCATTATCTCACCATGGAACTTTGCACAACTTGTGTGGACTCAGTCCCTGAAGTCTTGCCCTTTCCTGCTGTCTGACCAGACGTCTGTTAATCTTTAGTTTTTAGCAGTGGAGTTTGCACATCTGTCTAACTGGTTCCTTGAACCTCATCCTGAAACCTTATGGAAGTGCAGTGTGGTGTCTGATGGCTTTGCTAAAGGAATTCTGAACACTGATTGATTCACCTCTTCTTTTAGAGAGTAGCCTGATGGCCACTTCTGCGAGACGGATGTTTGGGCAGGCAATGACTTTGGAGTACTTTTAATGCAACTTTAAGTGCAGAATAGAATTAGGAGATGTAATGCCTGCCATGACATGTTAAACTTTTGCCTGTGGGCTTCAGAGGCTTCAGTTCTGGGATCTTGTCAAGCATGACCACAGAAATTCTCTTATTAGTCCCCATGGTTACATATGTTCCTCTGTACATTGTTTTGATCGCCACCAGCATTCAAAAAATATGTAACAGATGTACAGACCCTTGAAAATGAGATAAAACCCACTAAGGACTCAGTTAACATTGCTTGCTTGTGATTTATGAAGTCAGACTACTGTATTCCCTAGTGACCTGTGGCCTTGTAAATGATTCCTTGGTATTTCCTATTCTTTGAATTAAAGATTAACTTTCAAGCTTGGTTAGGCTTCTGTGGAGACATTTAAATACGAGACATATGCAGTTTTGATATTTTACATATTTCCTTTCCACTTGTTCTAGCAGAGATTTATAGGGATTAAGACAGATGGATATCTTTGGCTGCAGCTAGCCTGATTTTCCCTAGTTATCTTCCTGACATAGCCTTGATATTATATTGGAATACCCTTTTTTCAGCTACTTTGAAGGTATGAAACTTGTTCTGAATCACAATACTTTCTCATAAGAAAAAAGATATAGCAAGAACCATGCAAAGAGTTAAATTTTTAACTTATTGGGGCATATATCGAAATGAATATGAAAATAGCCTTGCCTTGATCAATTGCTAACAGAAGAAAGGCATTACTGTGTAAGTGAGAAAAGTTAAATATTTGCATCATTTGCAAAGAGAAGGTCATATCCAGAGTTACAGGAATGGTACAGCTACACATCCTACATTGAGAAATACAGTTTATTTCTTATTTCTGCCACTGACTTCTTATGTGACCAAGTCAGTCATGAATGTCATGCAAGTCCTCAGCAGAACTTGGAATGGCACCTATGAGCTCAGTTCCAGGCCTACCATACCAGCATGGGCTCAGTCATAAAGTAAATAAAGCTGACCCATGTTTCTGTCTTCTTTACTCACCTTGCATTGCAAAGTCATGAAGCAAGCTAAAAGAAAGCCTGTCACTTTAGTAGGAATCAGACCTTAGCATTCCTTGCTTTATTTCAGGACATCTGGATAAATTGAGAATTCGGAGTAAACGTTGAATATACGGTGTAAAAATAAAAGTGTGCTGAATGCCAGTTTTAGAAGGCATGAAAGATTGTGAAGGCTTGTGAAGCAGGCAGGCAATTGCAAATGGAATCACTTTGGCTTAATTTCTCATGGAAGAATGCTTTGGCAGTGTGATAAAGTGTGCTCAGAAGCAATTGGGGGCAAAAAGCACGTTTAAATGTGGGTGCCCTAAAATAGTTTTTAAAAAGTAAATTCCTTTTTTTTTTCTTTTCATCCTGCTCTGCCAAGTCCTCCCCTGTAAAGACCATCTCATATTCCCTCCAGATTTACCATCCCCAGCCATATAATTCCTACTTTCAAAGGTGAAGGACTATGAGAAGATGCTAAAATCGTGTTCAGAGATGGTGAACTGCATGCAAACCTGATGTACGTTCAATGCAATAAATGAAATCAAATAATATGGAGTCTTTGTGTTAAGAAGAAATGCTTCCCATTAACCTTTCTTTCTTCTTCTTGATGTTTTTGAATTGCATCTTATTCTTTTTTATTCTGCAATTTGGGAAGATTTTCCTTGTGAAGTGCAAGCAGAATACTCAGCTTGCCTTTCTGTCAACACCTTCTCCTTGTGGATGCTCAGAGACATCTTGATGCAAAGTCCCATTGAGAATTAAGCCTTTATGACCCGGAAAAATGTACAAATGTTTCTGGTTGTTTACTGGAAGTTGCTTCTCTGGGGTACCAGGGTGCCACCCCCCAGATGTTGTACTGAGGGTTAGTGCGTGGCAGCACAGACACTTGGAAGACGTTTCAAGTGGCTGTTTGTGATGGGGTGCTGTAGTTTCGGGGACTTCAGGCTGTGTGTGCAATATGTACCCTACCAGTGTGTCACACTGACAGAACAGCTACCGGCAGCGAGTGGAAAGAGGTCTGGCATTTTGTCTCAGAGAACAGACAAGAAAGCAGCCATCACGAGCCATGTTCGTGTCTGTGTAGTTTCTTTAGTCACAGACTCCTTTGCCCTTTAATTCACAAGCAACATTTAACTAATGCCGCTTCTTCGTGTCACATTATTTCCCAGTGAAAAACCAGACAAGTTTTTTGTTTGCCTGCTGCTTGCTTTGCCCTAGAAGGGTCTAAGACACCCAGCCATGCACTCAGCACCCTTGCAGTCTTTATTAAAAATAACGTAGACCTTATATAATGGTGGGCAGCTGGATAATGGATTTATGGATATGGTGCTTGAGCACCTGAGCTGCATGTGGAACTGTGAGAGGCATGCCTTTCATCACGGGCATGGCCAGGTAGGAAGAACAAACAGTTCACCACCATCTGATTTGTGTTCTGCTGTACCAGCAGAAAGCTGCGCCAGACTTTCATACATCGATTTATGTCCATTAGGGATTTAATCTGAAAGCATTCTAAGACTAACAGCCAACAATTTGTTTAAAGAGACTAAGTTAGCAAGCACATATTATATACTGTTTCTAACTAAGTTGTTATGTTTATGTGTCTGCTGCATGTGTGTGTCACAGTCAGGGCAAGAATCATGTCACAAGCAGCTGAGCACAGGACGGCTCGGTATTTTAATTGACATACAGCTTTCCTTGTAAAATGGGCTTAATGAAAAGCAATTACCTTGGACCCCTAAGTTTTAGGGGCTGTCTCTCAAGAAAGATGTGCCTCCTGTGTGTCCTTTGTTACATCTGCCATCTTCATATAGAAATCTCAGAGGCACTAGGCATTTATGTATAAGCAACTGAATTGGGCTCCCTCTCTCTCACACAGCTAAAGACAATTTCTCTCAGAGGTTTTTTTAAAGGCACCTTCATTTCTCCACCGATTAGATGTAGGGAGCTTAGGCACACATTTTTGTTTAGAATGGCTCATTAAGTGCCCAAAATTTTGATGCACACTAGGCACCTCAGTGAGGGTGACTTGCTTCGATTATAAAACAAGCGAGGCAGAACTTCCTTTGCTTTCTATGGAATTTTTTTTTCATACATTATACATTTCCATACTTTCGCACAAAACAAACTTAAATGCCAAGCAGTTGCCAAACCACCATGCATTTGACGGCGGGTTATTTTCAGCCTTTTAAAAAGTGAGGCGTGTGCCACATAGATTCAGCAGGATTTGAGCATCGCGTTGCCCCAGCTGCCAAGGAGCACCCTGGATTTGGGGGCCCTCGAGATGGCAGTGTTGCTCAGCCTTTACGCTGCTGCCAGCCCCCCCCAGCACACCCGCTGTGTTTCCCAGAGAATAAGACCGTAGATTGTTCCGCTGAATATAAAACTGACAACCCTGTTATTTTAAACTCGAAAGTGACAGGCTGTTATTTTAATGAGGTCTGCCAGTGCCAAGGTTAACCAAAGCTTTATTTTCCCTGCAAAACATTAAGGCTGCGGTTCTAAAAAGAGGGCTGTGAAATTTTATGGTTATTGATACTTTCTCAGGGCACAGAAGTTCTGAGAATTTCACCCAGGTCTTCTTGCTCAACAAATGCTTTTTGGTTTTCTACCTTTTTTTCTTTTTTTTTTTTTTTTTTTTTTTTTTTTTTGACTTTGTGACTTTAAATGGTCCGGAGCTTTACCAATAACTGCCTGCTCATGATTCATGTTTCTGAATCTGCAGAAAAGCAGATGACAGCTCTTCTAATCAAGAACTAATGCAGAATCCCAGTTATAAAGCACAAATGGGTGCTTGGGTAATTATAAAATAAAACAAATGAGCCAGGCGACTTTCCAAAGCAAGACTTTTCTCATCAGAGTATTTTAAAGTAAAATGAAAAGATTTTTTGCGTCATTGTCTCTGAGAGCTATCACCTCTTTGACAAGAAAAAAGTTAAGGCCTTTAATAACAGTAAAGAATGGCTGTTAACCTTACCAAATTCTCAGAATAACACATATGTAAGTTCAGAGGGTTAGGGTGCATTCAGCTTCCACACTAATACTCCTACATTTATGTGTCTACACTCACATCACAGTCTCCAGAAACCCAACACTGACTCACTTAAGTTTCTAGTGCCATTTGAGACACCTGCAGCGACCTAGGCAAGCCTCCTATAATTCGTGATTTATATGTGACCGCCCAGGGTGCTGTCTTGGATGACCTGGTTGAACTGTGTTTCACCGAGCTTTGACCTGAAACAGGCATTTTAAAACAATCCAGGTTGCCTACTGCATGTTTTTTCAGGAAAGTAATTTACAGGTCTGCATGAGGGCTGACATGATCTTGCAGAAGGTTCCTTGCCACCTGTGGCCTGGAAATGCTGGTGTCACGTCGCGTGCTTGCTGGCTCCAGGGGCAGGTGCCATTGCCCGTGTAGGGGCTAGGCAGTCACTGCTCAGAGCTGACAGCCCTGTGCTCCAAAAGAATACAAGCAAAGCAGGCATGTGCCTCTGGCATTGCTACCTTTCTATCTTAGCCCTCACCTGGAGATCCTACCTTCAGCAGTCTCCACAGCCCTGCAGAGTGTAATGCTGTCTCAAATAATCAAACGGACCCTTCTTTTTTAACAAAAACAGACATTTTTGCTTACAGGCAGGTAGAGCCTGACACAAAACTCCTCCCACCTTCAACATTCATTTTGGAGGAGACACGAAGGGCAGAAGTCTGTCCAATGGTGGAGCAACCTGGGCTAATATCCTTTCCATAAATGTGTCCTCCTTTCCATAAATGTGTCCATTTAAACTCTACACTTTGATCCCCAGTAAATAAAAACATTGCTTTTGGAAAGTAGAAGGTACTGGAAACGTCAGTGCCCTGAAATGGAAATCTGTAGGACTTGAAGCAGCTTTCCCCTTCCATGCA
Organism: Eulacestoma nigropectus; assembly: GCA_013397775.1. Classification (NCBI taxonomy): domain Eukaryota; kingdom Metazoa; phylum Chordata; class Aves; order Passeriformes; genus Eulacestoma; species Eulacestoma nigropectus. Next base: position 1,477,567 of record VZTE01005077.1, on the reverse strand, counting down.
ATACCTAGGAGCAGAGCTAAAAGCCTGGTCTATAAATCTGATTCAAGCAAATCCAAAGCACTCGGAGGAATCAGCTTTTTATTGCAGATAAGTATAAAAGTACCAACAGAAAAATGCTGGAATCTTAAAGATAAAATGCCAGAGGCTTTTCTGTGGCAAGGCTAAGCTGTTAAGCACTGATTCTTTCTGAACAGCCCTTCATCTCTCCAAGAAAAAATGTTAATAGCTAATCTAAACAAATACTAATAGAGTATTTCAAGCTTACACAGACTTTCATTTGTCCTGGAAATGTTCATCTGGTACCTGTAGTGAAGTGCCTGTTTCTTCTCTTAAAACTCAAGGGTTTAAAAGGAACTGCATGTGTTATAGCAGACAAATAGCTCAAGCCTCCCAAGAGCTGTGAGAAGTATATGATTTCAAAGGGCAGCAAGAGCTGGGATATGTCCTTTCATAACAGAGCAAGGATAATTGTACTTCATACTTGAAGTAGCCTTACATTCAACTTCACTTCTTCTAGTAGTTACTTCTTGACACAGCTCCTTTGCTTTCCAAACTGAACCAGTTCTCAGTGGATTCTCAATGACTCAAAGCCAAACTTTTCAGACCCTCTTATCCCAGGGGCTCACCAGGCCCCACAGACTCAGCCTGAGGGAGAGCAGGTGCAGAGAGCAAACATTAGACCTGGTAGCGTGCTCTTCTCCACACCATAATCTGGATTAATGATGTCCCCATTATTAATGTTTTATGGGAATACCCCAAACTTGCAGCCATACCATGCAAACTGCTTGTTCTAACATCATGATTTACTTCATCCAAAATTAATCCTCTGTTAGTCCTTAACACCTCTGGTTGTCAGTCATTCTCTTCTGGAACTGGAGCTTGGTTTCAGTGGCCTGGATGTTTTCCTTCTGGATTATTTTAAACCATGTATGTACAAATCTGCATTATTACAAGTGGTGAATATATACAGTCATGAAAAAATTAAAAGTCAGCATAGAGGCTTTGTGACATTGCATGTGCTCATTGTAGTTTTGTATTTTTTTTTTAGTAAAATTTTCGTTCCAGACTCTCTGAGGAAGATGCCAAAATTTTGTTTTCAGAGTTGTTTTGGAGATGAGAGAGTTATCAACAAATTGGTGTTAAATCACATGCAAATATAAACTGTTAAAACATCTAAGTGAAAATCACAAAATATTTAGAATGAAAAAGGTAATGTTTTAAGAGACAAAGTTATGCAAAAAGATATTTCTGGCAGGGCAAGTAGGCTCAGCAGAGTGCTTATCAGGAAAACAATCGGAGTCAGAGAGAGCCTTGTAGTGTCAATCTGCTATGTCAATATACTAATGGCTTTCACTGCCGTCCTACTGAGCAGGGGAGCTGAGCTGGAGTCGCACTCTCTTGTCCTTTCACTAGAGGGTTAAGTACCCCAGTTACCGGATCCTCACAGAGCAACTGCACACAGCTTCCTCGGGGCTGCCAGGGACTCAGGCAGATGCAGACAGGAGATGTAAAGGTTGGGTATGGGTCCAGCTACTGTTGGTGTTCAAGAATCACTCTAAAAGAGGGAAGAAATTTAAGTCCAGATTGAAGTATAGGAAAGTAATGGGGTGTTCTCATAAGATTTTATCCTAAAGCAGCAAAAATCTAATGAGACTAATCGATTCCCTGTTTTCTGCCATGGCTGGGTGGAAAGTAATGAATTTAGATATTCTTCCAAGATTGGTGCTCAATCTAATCCTGAATCAGGAAATGGACCCCTTCTGTGGTTCTCTTTGAAGCAGATACATATATCTGGAGTCCTCAGTCTGAGCCCTGTGACTTGGTGAGCAGTATGAATTCAAGGTGCACAGCTCACCTCTGCCATAAATTCAATACACTGCAAAACCATTTGTGAAATCTAATCTGGACAATTTAAAGAGCAAACACTGATGGGTAAGAATAAGCACAGTTTCCAGCACTTGAGCCACACTGTGTGAATTCGAATGAGGTGTCTGTCCCAAAGAGTTTTTATTCCAAACAGAAAAACAAAGAGGAGAAAGGAATACCCCATATAGATGAAAAATAATCATATGCCAAGCAAATTACTTGAAATCAGAGAGTCACTGGATAAACAAAGCATTACCCCTACATCTCTAGTACGTTCCTTACAATGAAAACTCTATTTTCTCTTCTTGAATACTGCTTTAGATGAAAAGCCTCCCCATTTCTCCAAACACGTCTACCTAACAGTAGTGATAATATAGCACAATTCAAGCTATATTTAAATCAAGCAGGTAAACACAGCATGCAACTAGGCTTGGTGTTACTGCTTGAGTATTTGTTGTGGCTCTCAGGCAGGCTTTGTAGCTTGCCATCCATCTCCCTGCCACAACAAGCATGCTGCTGGCATCTGGGAACTCTATGTCACCACGCTGCTGAGGGGGACACACCACTTTCTGGATGCTGCCAAGGGAAGGGGCCTGAGTCAGGAAGCTGTATATGTAAACTTGATTTTTTTCTTTTTTTTTTTTTTTTTGGTCTTTTTATTTTTTTCTCTCTCTCTCTCTTTTTTTTTTTTTTTTAACAGTTACCAACCTTCTTTCTGTGCTTGCACCTTCCCCTTCCCTTTAGTGCTAATGCAAGAGGCCCCAGCATCAGAGACTGTAGGGGGAGGACAGGCTGTGTGCCTCTTCGAGGACAAGGATGCTGTCACTGGGATGTTTCCAAATACAAATGGAAAACGGGAATGCATCTGTTCTGCATCTTCTGCTATGGGCTGTGAGGGCAGGGTGGGTGGTGAAAGGAAAGCTACAGGACCTGAAGCAATCAATTTGCAATGGATAGCTGGTGAGTCACTTCACAAAGAACAGCAAAATATTCTTGTCTCATTCTTCCCTTAAAGCCCAGGCAATCCTGCCTGCTCTTCACAGCTGTCTGAGAACAAACAGGTACAACTGAGCTGCAGAGCTGCCTATAGCTGGCAGGCAGCCTTCTGCCAGTTACCCCTCTTGATGGAAGCAAGTAGCTGGACAGAAGATCGATGCTTGCTCCTCACACACAGGCAGCTTAAAAGCAGCCCAGCCCCTGTGCCAGCCCCCTCACGATGGAGGCGGCTGTGCACTGGTTATTTATTTGGCTTTTTTTCAAAGTCCCTGCCCCACCTTAGCCTGCTGATGCTTTTCAGCCACAGCAGGCATTTGGTGATCACAGGTTGTGTTCCCATGGTCAGGAGTCTATCATAAAAATAATGACATTATAAAAGTAACAAGCGCTGCAGTTTATTTGCCTCCAAAATCTAGCAGCTTTGAAATTCATGTTTGGGGGATTTAGTAATAGTCACAAAAGCTGGACAATTGGATTTTTTTTACCATAAGGGTGAAGACTGCAGATTTTAAGAAAAGCAGTTTCACAGGACAGGGAGTGAACAATCTAAAAAATTTGCAATTTTGTCTATAAAAAGTAAATCCAGAGTTCTTCACAGTGTAGAAAAAACTCAAAATGGAAACAAGAATATACAGCCTCACAAAGGGTAGTGTCATAAAGAAGCTAAAGATAATAATAGAAACATTCACATTTTCTGTCTATTTTAGTTATTTTCCAGTCAGGAGTTCTTCAGCAGACAGAAGAGATTACCCTCACTGAGTCAAAGCTACCATTGATACTGAATGCATAAAATATAGGCCACTGCCTGAAGAATATTTTCAAGATCCCATAAAGATCCTGAGCTTCACAAAGTCTTTCATTCTTTATCCTCTTAATTGGAATATTTCAAGAATGTCATTTGAAAAGCTGGGATTTGGTGACTTGGAGTAGAAAAGGATCAGGAAAGTAGTGGCACAATGTGGAAGGATCCTAGTTACCCCCGGTAGGAGCTGATACAAGTATGTGAAGAAAGACCAAACCCTGCTATCTCTGAACTACCTGTGAGAGTAGAGACACAAGCTTGACAGAAAAGAAATATGATTTTTGGCAAAGGAGAGGGAAAATTTCCCTTCTAAAATCTTTTCCTCCTAAGGGCTCAGAGCAGTTTGAGAAGTTAAACTATAAGGAAAAATTACGAGGACGCACCTAAAGTAAAAACTCACTTAATTGTTTTAACCATCAAATCATTCAGCGGCAGGGATTACGTTATAATTTATAACACATTTTTGAGTCACTGCAAATTTATTTCAGTACTTCCTTGAAAATTCCCTGACAGTAATTTATGCAGGCCAAAGTCATATTCTGTCAAACATGTCTCAGGCTATCATATATCATCTGTCCATCAAAGCCAGTAACAGCAGACACAGGGAATTTGAAAAAAAAAAAAAAAGAAAAGGAAAAAAAATAATAGAGGAACAGAAATATTTTATAATGAATAAGATAACACAGGATAAAAAAGAAAAAAACCAGATGAAAATGGGTTTCAGACAGACTGTTCCACTGCTATTCACTGCTCTTCTTTGCATATTTTGCATATTATCTTCTTTGCACTTATTCATCTTTGCATACAAGAACAGCAGTTCCTAGAGGGGACTTGGTGTTTGTGGAGGAAAGGGAGCAAATGTACAATTGCTCTCAAATGTACAAATTCTCAGAGAGGAGTGGCTTGAAAAAAAATTAAAATCCCTGTGGAAAGGAACAGCCCAGCATCAGTTTTTCTTTATTTAATTGCTATGTACAACAGAATAAAGAACATGAAGCAAATGTGGTGTTCGGGGGAAAAAAAAAAGGAAAATTATACTTATTAGCATGCCTTTTATTCTGCACTGTTAACATCTTGCTGTTGTGTAAAAAGATTGCCACAAGGAAGAACAAGAAGTAGGAGAAGTACAGAATTCTAATTGTGTTTTCCATCCTAAACAAAATACCGTGATGATTGCTCATTCATTCGGCATCCCTGCTCTCCCTGAGTCAGCACTCTGAATGGCAACATCCTCCTGTGATATTTCTGAGCGATGGCCTGACCTATGGGTCATTTGCCAGCAGACCAAACAGTTGTTGACTACCCTGCCCTAAATATCAAGCAAGAAGTTACATTCTCTCTGGTTCACGTCTTGAGCCACAAATGGGCACATATGAGGAGGACAAGTTATTCAGCAGCTATGAGAAGGGGTGATGAGGTTCAAAGGTTTTTTGTCACAGTGGTAATAAGTTGCATTGGAATATAATTAAAAATTCATTACTTCTTATTTTACTGGGTTATTTTTTTTCCTTTTTCTTTTTCTATTTTATCTCTATGTCATTTTCTTCTTCCTTTGTGTGGAACAGGATCTCCTTCTTCCGCTGTCTCGGTTGGCTCTGTCTGTCCTGCATGGTTGGGGTATACTGAGGTGGTGGTCTGGTAACCAGCTTTCAGGTTTATTGTAACTCCAGCTCTGGTCTGTGAACACCTGAGGGGAAACATGACTGAACCCCTACAGGCGTGCAGAGATGGGAGGTGGCTTAAGAGACTCTTCCTTGGCACTCCACACTATGACTCTGCCAGTGTGAGCATAGCTAAAGGGCAGGAGATGTGCTGGGTCAAAGCATGTAGGGCTGTGCAATGTAGACATGGGCTTTTGTAGGGCTATTTTCCCAACCATATCCATTTTTCAGGACTAGCAGGTCATTCCATATGTGTACATAGACATACACTCCCCTATACTTAACCGTTACTGTGTGCCAAGGTCATCTAAATCAGATACTACAGGAAAAACTCTAATTCTCATCCAGTCTTTATACCCTGATTTCCTTTCCCAGAAATCAGGAATTACAAAAGTTTTGGGAGGTGTGTACTTGAGTCTCGACAGTCTGGAGCTGGTGCCAAGCCAGAGGAGGTAGCCCAGTCTGAGCATCCAGAGCAGCTGGATGCTGTCATTTAGCCTTTGCCTGTGAAGGCTATATGGAGTAACTCACTTTCAGGTATGTCAAGTCAGCATGCAAGAGGTTAAAGCATATTAAAAAAAGTTTCAAGAAACTTTCCCTAGAAACTAAAGTTGCCTGTAGTCATAGAGCAGATGTATTTCTTTGGAGCAGCTATAAATCCTTTGAGTACCCTAATAAATACACTGCACATTCATTGGAACAATGTGCCCCATGGATTTAAACTGCATCTTACCACTTTTCCCTGAAAATAATTATCACACCTATTAGAGGCTATATTTGGGATTTTTACCCTTATACATATATCCGCTTTCCTCTCTCTAGACAGATATTCTGCCATGAAGGATGTGTGCATTTGCAGCCTGATTTTCTCCCCAAAGAACAGAAATAACCCTATGACTATACACTGGGGCACTGCTTACAGTTAAATCAAGGTGCCCTTGAATATGGCTGGAAGCTACAGGCACTGAAAGTCCTACTTTTAAACTCTTCCAGGAGCAACACAAGCCTTAGTGCACAAAATACATTTTCTAAATGTCTCATTTCATATCAATCCATTGGATGATCATGCTGTAATCATGAAAAAGTAGTTGAATGAGAATTTCAGAGTAGTGTAATCTTGGTGATATTTCTGTTAACTGCTTTTCCAAAACACTGTGTTGGTCACAGTTGCTACTTTGGAATGACTTTCTGAGAAACATCTTCACTGCAAAATAAAGCCAAATGAAAGCTCTATACTTTAGTATTTTTTTGAGACTTGACAAGTTAGATTCAAGTGATGCTGCCTAGGTTGGATTCAGATTCTTGGGACAGTTTGTAGCTGATTTAATTTTTCCTTCTGAATCAGACAACAGGCAGGTATCAGTGCTATGATCTTTATTTGTCTCTGAAATTCAGTAGGTAGAAAACATTTTAAAAAATCCCAGAAAAAAACAGATTGAACAACCTCCTATAAGGACAGCACAGATTTATGAAAAATCCACAGAGTATTCTCACCACAAAGAGAAACAAGATGTTATAATAATGGGAAGGAGGCAAGCAATGCACAGGGACAGCTCAAGTGAGCCCAAAAGGCAAACTGTAAATAAGTTCAATTACAGAAAGAAAGACATGCCTGATAACTCTAGGAACAGAACTAAAAATTCCTTTTGATGAATGTACAATGGATACATGTAATCCTATAGAATGAAGAACAAAATTATTTTGTGCAAACTAAATTCACAGCATGCTGAAATCATTCCTCCTTGCATTAATTTGACTCCAGACAACAAGTGCTGGTCTTGCTTGAACATGATGGGTGGTAGCTTGCATTACAGCTCAGACCAATGTTATTTTCACCACAAACAGAATTTTCCCAATACAATCCTGGGAGAAGATAGCTCTGGTTGTACTCCTCAGGGACAACAAGCTAAGCTACTTTCTCTCAGCAGACAGATGATTTCTAGGTGTTTACCTCAGCAAAGAAAAAGTACTATTCAAAAAGTAGTAATCCATACTGGGGACTAAAGTACCCTAGAAAATCCAAAAGGTATTTCCTCATAACATGTAAAATACTCACAATGCATACTGACATCCTGCAGACATGTGGATGAGATGCTTCACATAGAAAAATAATGATACAGTGAAAGCCACAAATACTCAGGTTTGCTGGAGGCTTGCAGTACAGTAGTCACAAAATGATCTGTGTATTCACTCGTAAAAAGAAGTCTTGTTTATGAACAGCAAAGCCATATGAAAGCACGGCTCCTCTACCAGCAGTAATATTCATGTAGTGCATTTTAACCTGATATGGCAATATATCACTTATAAATTACCTATGATTTTCAGTGTTCAAAATTTAAAAAATGACAGCAAATGGAAGGCATATTCCCCTTCCTCCCACCCTGAGAAATCAAAACAAAAGTACTAATGTCTTTCTAATGAACCATTGTTTTGTTTACCCAGAATCCAAATAACAATACACACAGGCTGAGAGTCAGCATAACCCACTGTGTTGCAAGAAACTTAAATCAAAACTGATATTAAATCAATGTCCTGATGATTTGCTTCCCCAGAGCACTCCCAGTTCCACAACAGGAAGGCTGCTGAAACTTAAAGTAGTAGTGCATCATAATACTCATTTAGATTAGCTTTATTTGAGCCAGGAACAGATTTTAGCCAGTATTAAGTGCTTAATTCTCACTGACTCTTGTTTTAGCGGGGCACACACATTATCCCCAGACCATGTACTCTCCATGGGATGTAGGTTACATCAATGAATACACCGATCTCACGTGTCTTAGGCAGGAATGCTGTTGAATGTCATGCGTTGTATGGTCTGCTTAGAGAGCTGGCAAGCTAAACTGCAGGAGGACTGAGCAGAATTGCTCACCCAAGTCCTTTTATCGAACCTGAACACAGTCCAGCATAAAATAATACCAAATCTTCAAGCACACTCTAATTTGTATTTGTCCTATATTTGAAAAATTATAAATATAAGTATGTGTATATAAGCATACAGTTTTAAACCTAGAATCAATAATACTAACCAGTAGACACTGAAGACAGATCTGTGTTACTCCATAAAAATAGGAAAAGGCACAAGCATGGGACCTCAGGTGGTTCATGGTGCTAAATTGTTAACATGCTCCCTGGAACTGTGCTCAATCACTCCAAGCTCTTTCTCCATCATGATGTCCTGCCATGGTTTGGTGGAGAGTTTGTTCCAGAGATGGGTACCGGCAGGCAATGCACATGAGACTGCATATTTATGATACCCTATGCTCTGTACAGCTCTCTAATGCTATCCTGGCAGGCTTTGCCTTCTCTTGCACAACCATACATCTTTCTGGCCATGTTCAAGGGCACAATGACACATCTGCTCAGTTCAGTGCTGCCACATGTGTCAGAGACTGAAATACTGTAGTTTATGACAAACATTTTCATGAAGGACTTTTAAAACTGTATTACAAAAGCTGCAGCACCCTGAATGGGGCTCTGAGAGGCCCTGGACCGGCTCACTGATGAAGATAAGATAAAGTAACAACTCAGGACTGGGGACATTCACAAAGCATAAGCTTATCATCTCCAAGGTGGAGACCACAGCCCCAGGGCTATCAGCTGCCAGCCTCGAACAGACCCTCGAAGCAAAGGGTGGGGGGAGAGAGGCTTTGGGTGTGTGCTGGAAAAGCCTCTGGTGAGAGGCGCAGTGACCGCCCATCCTCCCCTGTGCAGAGGAGCCCAGCTGAGGGGCCCTTCACCCAGGGGGGGAAGCTTATCCGAGGCAGAGGGGGTGACATGGCCCATCCAAGGCCCCCCCAAAGGGATCCCCAGACTCTGCACCAGAGCACCAGAGATGATGCAGCAGACCCTCAGTGTTGCAAGGGACAGTGTGTCAAGCTGGGCCACGCCCTGCAAAGGAGGCATGTGGGCGTTCCCACCTGGCCCCAAATGTATATAATCCACTGGATTCCATATCCCACAGCGGCAGGGGGGGACCAGATGGAGGGGAGCAACGAGACGTCGTTGGGACCCCTGGATGGGTGATATGCTTCCACCTAACCCCTGTCACCTCTCCCTGTCCCCCCACCCCCCCATGCACACTTCATTCTCTTTGTCTTTTTCTTTCTTTTTTTCTTTCTTTTCTCTTTCCTTCTCTTTGCCTCTTTTTACTATTAAATAAAATACATCAATTTTTTTGGCACCAACATCTAACCTTGTTTGGTTTTAATCTTGTTTTCGGGAATATTTTGAACCTTCTAAGTTCTTTCTGGTTTATGCACAGAGACTTAGTTTTCTTTGCTCTTCTGGGCTTAAACCGGATCCTAACAACACAGATGGACCGCAGCACAGCTCTCACATTATTTCAGACTGTTTGAACTGCAAACACAAACACACACAAACAGTATTTTCTAAAAGTATAGCAACACAATGCGGGACACACAGGAGGTCCAGGACCAAGAAGTGTGGTCTGTGGGTGCAAGCAGTTTGCTTTTGCATAAACGAGTCCTCATCAGCGTGAACAAGGCACAGTTTATATTGCATAGCCTCAAAATGCCAGGATTATATCCTATTTCTATTTAGTGGCGTCAATGTACCCTTATAGGTAGGCCAGGCTGATATTTGCAATATATATGGAAACTCCTCTGCCTAACTTGGTGGATGTGGTCCAGTTGCCTAAATGTTGCCATTACTGTTGGAGATGCCCCAGCGAATGCTACCTGGATTTCAGAAGGGTGCATGACTGCTATCACGCTGAAGCACTGCTGTGACACATACCTTGTGCCACATGTGATAGTCCCATGCAGATGTCTCACATGATCTACACCACTTCAAATGGCAGTAGTTACCATACTAAGCAAATGCATTGAGCTCTTACAGTGAAAATGTTAGGTGCATTCTAAATGCTAAAATATCCGATACCTATGTATCTCATGCTTGTCTGACAGTGGTGAACAGCAGCTGGGAAGTGCTTCTTTGCCAGTAACTCAGAAGAGATGGTCTGCAGGCTGCGTACAGACTACAGGTGGACATAATTAGGAGAGCTGGAACTGTGAAGTTCACAGAGAGCTGGAAATTGTAAATGGTAAAAAAATCTTGCTTACTTAAGGCAAACTGGGATGAAAACTTAATTGGTATATTTTGGTATATTTTAAATTGGAAAGGCTGGTATATTTTAAATTGGAAAGGCTAGTGGTAGGAAAAAATATCTCTGTGAACTGAATGTATTTAACATTTTTGTTTGTGCTTTGGGGTACACACAGACGACAAGAAATTCAAAACTGTGACTTCACGCTCTGAACACCTACTGAATCTTCATTGTGACTCACTCAAAGTGAGACACAATTAATTTTAAGAAAATTAATGGAAATTTTTATATTGACCTCAGTGAACTTAATATTAGGCTCTAGGTTTCCTTTTCTACGTACAGTTTGATTTGTGAACATTATGCCCAGGTTTGTTTTAAGAGGGTGTCTGAGTTAATGTGCTATGTCCACATTTGCACGCTTTGGACGAATGAGCAGAGGCTTCCTGCAAAATCACTGTAGCAGTCAGTGCTCAGGCCTGCTGAAAAACAAGGCCATTTGCTCAAAAAGCTGTGTATAGTGTTATTAGCCTAATTGTGGGCTCTAGTAAAGGAATGTGGTGTCTTGTGTTAATATGTATTCTGCATCTCCTGTTTACCTGGAACAAGAATTTCTTAGTTTGCTCACTGATTCCAAACGCCATTAACATCACTCCAGAAAAGACAGTCCAATCTAGCTAAAATGAGTTCAAATATATAGGCAAATAAAAAAATGCTTGCTATATCCTAACATGGATATAGTTTCATTGTCTTCAATGAAAGTGCTGTACCAAGCACCATGAGAACCACAGAAGTTACTGTGGCAGTACAGGCAGCCATGAAAGAGACCACACATCTGGTGTCACCGCTATAAAACAGCAGGCTGTACTTATTACAGAATGCCATTTATAGTTCAAAGCTCCTTGTGGGGGCTTAAATGCTTTATGAGTGATGCAATAATGGCAGAGTCAATAATACCTAAATGACCTCATCTTAGTGTTCCTCAAAACTGAAGGCATTCCAAAATGACAGGTACCATAAAACTACAATTTGTCAAAACTGGACAATATAGTTTTTTATGCTGCATTTCTGTATCTTTTCTGCCTATCATTAGTTCTAATAGAATAGACAACACTGATGATGCATTCACAATTTAGTAACATATTTCCTCTGCCTTCCAAGCCCAAACAAATAAGAAACTTTATATGCAAGTTTACAATCCTTTAATCACAACACTGAAGCAATCAGTATTCCACTGATAAATAGTAAAAGAAACCTGGATTTGTGTCTCCTGCTGTACTGTATCTGTCCATACTACATGTAAAAAGGGTGATAGTAAAGTGTGTGGAATCTGCTCCTAAGGATTGTCCAAGTGCTCAAACTCTCAGTTCTTACATCAAGTGCAAACCAAGCTGTTGGTGCAGAGAACAATGACCAAAGAACAGCTGTAAACTGAAATGAGAGGAAGTCACCTCAAAGACATGTTAACTAACTGGGAGGGATGGGAGATTTCTAATCACTGAACTTCACAGCCAGGCTCATTCACACTCTCACACTTTATCCCAAGATGTTTCAATGCATTTCCTTCATCAAGGAGGATGTTCTTGTATTAGGATGGACGACAAGTGATGGATAAGCCCCTTTCTAGGAAGATGGGAGGTTGCAGTCTCATCAGCCAGGGAAAGGAATTAAACCTAGGCTTTCCATGTGCCTGTGAATGCTGTCATAATGAGCTTTCTCACGCGTGATGCCCATTTTGGAAGACAACCTCTGCTCAGTGGTTCAAGGTGATGCTATGGTGAACGTAAATATATATATATTATCCAAGTTATATGTGGAGGTCCTTCCTGGTACTGATGGGCAAAACACCAAACATGTCAAGGAAGTAAAGATCTAAAATATTAGTGCGCCCTAAGCAGTGACTAGTTATTTCTAGCTAGTGGGTCCCAGATAATTTCAGCCAACAAATCACTGCTAAATTTTACTTTCCCATGGGTAATTTTTCTTCCTTAGGCACACATTACTCAAAAAATTATAAATGGAATTATTTTATATGTTTCCAAGGCCAAGCTTGCAGACTGTTGGTTTAAGTTCTGGAAGTTGTGTTGCATCTCACAATGAGGCAAAAATCTGTCCTCAGATATGACACAAGTAGTGCTAATGCCTGGCTCGAAGATTTGGATTCAGCTCTGGGCTCACTCAGTGTGTCCATTCTTTTTGCATCTAGCCCTAAAAGATCTGATTCAAAATTCACTGACAGCAGTGGGAAGATTGCTATTGGCACTGGGCCATGTCCTAATGAACAGATAGATACACACAGCCCCAAAACTGTAATTCAAGTTTGTATCACTGGTGTTCCCATTGCGCAATACTGATGAGCTAAATTACAAAAATGATAAACATTTACTTTTTGAAAATGAAGACTTTAATACCTGTTTGAGAAGAAAAGAAAGAATATAAATTGAGAGAGAGAGGACATAACCTCACTAAAAAAGGAGTTTCAGCCAAGAGTCAAATAAGGGAAGTGATTTGTTTTTAAAATCTCTAAAAGGCATTGGAGCAAAGCTTAATCCTTGGACACTATGCATATATTGACCTCTACAAAGACTTTGATCAAATCCTTAAATGTCATCAGCCCCCTTTCTGTTTCTTCTGGGCTGTATAACATCACACACATCATGAGAATTGACCTTTATTGCTTGCAGGCATGCCCAAGGATATTTACATCATCCACACACAGCCCAGAGACACCAGTCTCTGTTCCTTACAAGATCTAAATAACTCAGTGCATGGAAAGCAGAATTGCATACCCATACAATCATTTAGATTAGAAGGAACTCCTGGAGGTCATCTGGTTCACCCTGCCACCTCCTCTTCACATCCTCATTTGGTTCAAAGTAGGGACAACTTCAAAGACGGGTCTATCTTCAACTTAGATCAGGTTGCTCAGGGCCTTGCCTACATCAGGTTTTGAATATCTCCAAAGAGGGAGGTATGACAAACTCTCTCAAGAGTCTGTTCTGATACTCAACCACCTTCACTGTGCAAAAAAAAGATTTCCTAAAATCTAACTGGCTTTTCCTGTACTGCTGCTTGTGTCCACTGCCTCTCGTTCTTTGGCCAAGGAGCTACAACGAGAATACGGCTCCGTATTCTTAGTAATGTTTCATGAAGCAGTTGAAGGCAGCAATAAAAATCTGTCTGCTTTTACCTCTTCAGCCTGAACAGTGCTTCTCTCCTTTCCTCGTATCCCATGTGCTCCAGCCCCCTGACCACCTTGCAGTTATAAGTAATTGGAGGTTTGCATGAGAACTTCCCTCTTTCCTACAGCAGTAAAAACAGCAATCATTGACTGAATTGCAAATTGGATAGAGAACCTATTTGGTTGGCCATGTGAGAGACTTATTCTTTGTATTTGCCCTCTTTTTAGTTATAAGGAAAGGCATTACTGTGAGGACTTGTGTGTATGTGTGTGTGTGTGTGTGTGTGTGTGTGTGTGTGTGTGTTTTTGAAGGAAGAAAGATAACAAGATACACAGAGGAATGGCTTAATTTCAAACACAGCCAGCCTCAAACTACATTCCCTAACTTTTCATAAAACTAGGCTTCAAACTACATTGGTTTGAGACACAGCATTTTTTTTTGGATAACAGCAAAGGAAGTAAATCTATGATGTTCACAATCTTGCTGGCAACTGTACATAAAACATAAATATTGAAAAGATGCCATAGATATATATATAAATACCTGGTTCTAAGTGTTTTCATTACACCAGCAAAATATATATGAGGACCATGCATTAAAGACCAGTGTAATCATCCATATGTAGACATATATTTTTCATATGAAGACTATTCTTTGAAAGCCTTAAAAATAGTATTTGGCTGTGCAGACATGTGCCCTCCCCACCCCAGACAATAACATTAAAGTCAGGTGAAGATGAAATGGTAACAAAGAGAGCTAACATTTTTTTCTGAATATTTTGTGCCTGATGTTTGTCTCCTTTTGTGAAGAAGCAAGAGACTGAGAAAATAGCTCCTCTGCCACCTTTCATGTTAGTATGAAAAGTGATATAATCGAAGTGATAGCTAATGGCCAGAATCCTTTAAATAGCTCTGTCAGGCGTGCTTGAGCTATCTGACTGATTTTTATTTTGGCTTTTTGACTCATTTGTCCATAATGGTTTGCTTTTGCATCCAGGAGGAATGTGATGCTCAATTAGGATTCAATCATGTGGTGCACTGAGAGGAAAGTTACTTACGTGTTCAGTAATTGGAGGTCTTTGACACGTGTTACCTCTGTGCGCATTTTGCTCTGCCTGCAGAGGTGCAAATGCACTTGCCCGTGGGAGACGTGTCCCAGCAGTGCCTGCTGGGCAGGGGGGAGAGACAGCAGTGTCATCTACAAAGAGCAGTGAGTGAAGTGGGTTTCTTGTTCCTTTTTGTCTTAAGAGGAAACAATTTGAATGGGATTTGGCTCCCTTGCAATTCCATTTGGAAGCAGAGAAGGCATATTTTGGAGCCCCATAGGACCCACTGAAGGGTCAGGCACTTTGTAGGCAATATAGTTTAGAGCTACACAATAGAGGAACTAGCTGTTTTCTCCCATTTAGTTTTCCTCAGAGCCCTCAGCAGTGTGGAAACCACCGGGGATACAGATATGAATTGACCTGGCCATTCATCACAAAGGTATTCTGTCTCTGATGCCCCCTGAGCAAAATCTGACTATCTTGATTGTGCTGTCTACTGAGGGGTTCATGGCTAGACATCCCCACTTCCGAAAAAAGGAACAGAATCATCAAACTTCAGAGCTTCCATTCATACCCTCTTTTGGAGATTTCCAGCTGCTATTCTCTGCGGGCAGCATGGGCCTCACTGATAGAATGCTCTTGGACCATTGTCCCGGTTTTGGGGACAAAATTTTAGGAGGAAACGCTCTGGGATGAGCGCCTCCTCCAAATGCAAAGGGCCTCCCCCTTTCCTCCACCAATGAGACAAATTGATAACAGTAGGTGAAAAGTGGAAAAAACCCGAACTGTTTATTAACACAGAACAAAACAGGGTAGAACAGGAAAAAAACCTCAAAATAGAACAAATGCCCGGAGAACGAGAAAAAAAACCAAGCGGGCTGACAACTGGTCCCCCCAGTCTCCAGGAAGGGGAAGAGGAGTCCACACAGCAGCCTGGAGCAGGGCAGATGGAAAAGAAACCTGTAGATCTTCCAGTGCTGGTTCTCCTCCTCCTCAGATTGGGCGAAGTGGTTTGGCCTTCCTCGGGATTTGGACCAGCCGGGGCCACCCCGCGGGCTCCCCGGGCCGGAGAGAAGGGAAGGGAGGTAGAGAGACCAGGGGGAGGGAAGGGAAACAAAACAAAACCTTTTTCCTGGCTAGTGGGAACAAAAAGAAAAAAACCAGCAAAGGAGCAGTGCAGCGTCCCTGGTGCACTCCCCCAGAGCACGGCCCAGAGCCGTTGGAGCCCCATCCCTTGAACTGACCCCAACCCGGGTCCTGCGGCTCCGGCCCTGCCCCCCGGGTCCATTTTAAAGATAGAGCATCCCTGGGCATGAAACAGATGGGTAAGGAATTCAGAAGCCTTATAACATCACCCCAGGACAACCATATACCATTATCAAAGCACTGGCTTTGGTGTAAAACTAAGGGGATGGTTTTTTGATTTTGCTTTTGTCAGTGACTATGTTGTTTTTGATGGACGAGTTGGGAAAGCCAGTTGTGCTAGATATTGAAATACTGCTGTGGGGAATTTGCACTCTTTCACATGTCCAACCAATTGGGTTCTCTGTCCTGGTAGCAACAGATTCATTGACCTGATGTAGGCAAGGCCCTGAGCAACCTGATCTAAGTTGAAGATAGACCCATCTTTGAAGTTGTCTCTGCTTTGAACCACATGAGGATGTGAAGAGGAGGTGGCGGGGGTGAACCAGATGACCTCCAGGAGTTCCTTCTAATCTAAATGATTGCATGGATATGCAATTCTGCTTTCCATGCTGTCAGAAACTGAAATATTGTAGTTTGTGCCTTAAAACATTTTCATGAAGGACTTTTAAAACTGTATTACAAAAGCTACAGCACCGTGAATGGGGCTCTGAGAGGCCCTGGACCAGCTCATGATGAAGATAAGATAAAGGGCTGGGGACATTCACAAAGCATAAGCTTAACACCTCCAGGGTGGGGACCACAGCCCCAGGGCTATCAGTTGCCAGGCTCGAACAGACCCTCGAAGCAAAGGGTGGGGGGAGAGAGGCTTTGGGTGTGTGCTGGAAAAGCCTCTGGTGAGAGGTGCAGTGACCGCCCAACCTCCCCTGTGCAGAGGAGCCCAGCTGAGCGGCCCTTCACCGGGGGGGGAAGCTTATCCGAGGCAGAGGGGGTGACATGGCCCATCCAAGGCCCCCCCAAAGGGATCCCCAGACTCTGCACCAGAGCACCAGAGATGATGCAGCAGACC
>VZTE01005077.1:1420407-1460608 GCA_013397775.1 Eulacestoma nigropectus | reverse complement strand
GCGTGGCCGCGTGGCCATGGCAGCGAGGGACCCTCACCACCAGAAGATCAGATGGAGGGGAGCAATGGGACATCCCTGGGACCCCTGGAAGGGTGATAGGCTTCCACCTAACCCGTCACTCTTGTCCCCCCACCCCCCCACGCAGACTTCTTTCTCTTATTTCCTTCTTTCTTTCTTTTCTCTTTCCTTCTCTTTGTCTCTTTTTACTATTAAATATAATACATCAATTTTTTTGGCACCAACATCTAACCTCGTTTGGTTTTAATCTCGTTTTCGGGAATATTTTGAACCTTCTAAGTTCTTTCCAGTTTATGCACAGAAACTTAGTTTTCTTTGCTCTTCTGGGTTTAAAACCGGATCGTAACACATGCACTCTGAGTTATTTAGGTCTTGTAAGGAACAGAGACTGGTGTCTCTGGGCTGTGTGTGGATGATGTAAATATCCTTGGGCATGCCTGCAAACAATAAAGGTCAATTCTCAGGATGTGTGTGATGTTATATGGCCTGGAAGAAACAGAAAGGGGGTTGATGACATTTAAGAATTTGATCAAAGTCTTTGTAGAGGTTAATATATGCATAGTGTCCAAGGATTAAGCTTTGCTCCAATGACTTCTAGAGTTTCGCTCACTTTTCTCTTACCATCAGGGAAAAGTTTGAAAGAATCTGTTTGTTGATTGCTAATGGTCCTTACGTTGACCCTTTTAAATTCTAAACCAATTCCAAGTTTTAGGAAATACAGGTGGCCTGCAAGTATAAGCTGATACAAGCACAGATGTTTACACAAATAATACCAAAAGTATTTATATCTATCTGAAAATGTGTACCTTTGAAGACAAGAGCTCTAACTTAAACTTCCTAACCTAACAGAAGAATTACTTAGTGCTCAATCAGAATCTCAAACAGTGAATCAAAGCACTTAGCATCTGAAATGTAAAATACCCTCCTCTCTTTGTTTCTGTGGAGAAGGCAATTGGATGGGATGGGTACCAGGACCAGATGAGAAGGATATAGTTCCATTATATCCTTTTAGAGGAAAGACCATACTCTCCATGTGGGAAATCTAAAATGGCCATACAAAAATTAAAGTAATAGCTATTACTTGATATTGCTTTCTAAAACTGGATGCAAACATACTTACTATGGAGTGAAAATGCAGGGAATGAAAAGTATATCTCAGAAACGTTTTGACAAATTTTTCTGACAAAATTCTGAAGAAATTCTGAGAAAAAGGAGGTCCAGTACACAAATTTACAGTGCCAAAAAGCTGAATAACCATTAAAGACTCTATATAGGCATGGTGATGATAAAAAATATGGTATGGAAGGATTGTGCGGGGTTTATATGTGCTCCTGGAATTATACCACGCTTTCATCTTCTTTGATACAGAAATAATAATACAATAATAATCTTCATCTTGTCTTTTGAAACTCTAGAAATTAAATTTGAAAAGAAATTTAAAAAAACCCCTTATTCTCTATGTTTTAACTCCATATATGAATGAAATAAATTTCATGTGTGTTGGTAATGTCTTCTGGAAAATTCTACCACCCAGGTATTTTATAGACGTGCAAAGTTGACAATTTTCTATTGTCTGTGTAAGCTACTTCTTGGAGGCCTTGGAAGAGTGAAGAGAATGAGTAGCAGCATTTCTTGCAGGGATTGGAGAGAGTTCTCTGAGCAGTGTTAGTGTGTCTGTGGGCTTCTAACTAGACAAGACAAGGTGTGTTAGTGCTTTAGTGACAACTGAGGTATTTAGGGGATGAAAGAGAGCCACAGCCACTGCATTAAGAAACATTGGCATTCAGGCCAAAACAAATGCACTTTAATATCTACCATGTCCTGTATTAATCAGTAGGATGAGACTGTCATTGTTGGAAGGGTTCACAGTTTGTTGCTATTTTATTTTTGTTTAGAAGGGCAAGGGAAATTTCTCTTTTGTTGCAAAGCTTATACGAAAATCCCGTTGCAAATGATTCCGTTCTAAAAGAACTGAAGCCCTGTGGGGGAGCTGGTGGGCAGAGGTAGCTCAGCAGGGCAGTGGTTGTGGCCAGCAGACTGTACAGCAAACACAGCTGGTGACAGCAGCTATAAAAAGTAAATCCACCTCAAATCTGCAATATTTATTCTTCCGTGATGTATCTGAGATTGCCTGTCTGTGTAAGAAGAGTGTTAGCACAAGAAGGGGGTAAAGAACTGGGAAAATAATATCTCTGGTAGGAGAAATCCATGTGTCTGTGCAGAAGCCTTGATGCCATGGGTCCTGAGAAGCAGCTCAGGCAGAAGCCTCCAGAAACACTCCACTCTCTGCATGGAGGTGGTCAGACTGCAGCTGGAATGGAGTCCTCCTGCCTCTCCTGAAACATGCTGCCAGCCTGCCTGGGAAGGAGTAACTTTGCCCTAGCTACCTGTGCATGTTACCAGCGTGATGGATCCTCACATATTGCTTGGTGTTTTCCACAGCATTACGCATTGTACTTTGTTCTGATGACAAATCCTCAAAACGAAGAGCACAGAGCCTCTCTCAGGTTTACAATGATAAAGATTTGCAGTCCATTCCCTTTCTCTTAAAGCACTAATAATGGACCTTTTTTGTCAGCTGGTGTCAAATTTATTTTAAAAAATTTAAAAATTACTGCTGGGACCACCCCAAATACCTGTCAACAGCAAACATGTGCTAAGTGTCAGTGGTTGCCATCACTACTCCAAACTGAATGAGTACAGAGCTTACTTTCTACTTGCAGAAAAAATTCTTAATTACACTCCTTTAGCCCTCATTTTCTTTTCAGACGACAGAGTTACGATGACCTTCTCTTCTTGCAAGGCTGCTATACAAACCTCGAGTCTTCATTCATATTTAGCTGAAAGGATTTTCATCTAGTACTGTGCAACAAATCAAAAACCTGCAGCAACCTGAGGATATTTTATAGTCAATCTAGCAAGACTCTGCAGTTTTCATAGGGAGTAGTAATATATGACCTAGACAAGACCCAGACAAGGGCTTGTGAGAAAGACTGTGCAGCTTTAAAATGATTGCTTTGGATGTAGGAAAGAAGTATGGATAATCACTGCCATCTCCTGACCCAGGGTAGTCTTCTGAGAGATAAGTATACAGCTGGAGACAAAAAACATCTGGGAGTTGGCAGCTTTTCCAGCTGGGTCACACCACTTGAAGCCGAGATTTAAGCTGATGTATACATAAATAAAACTTTTGAACACTGCCCTGAGAGGAGATGAGGGGATGACTTGTTCTCCCTCCTGGGACAAGGGATTTTAAGCCTTGCCAGAAGAGGAGTGTCTGGAGACAGTGTTTACTTTTTAGGCTCCAAATAACCAAAATGGTTTCAAAAGTAAAGCCCTTAAAAATCATGAGAAGGTTTTGCATGGTTCTGAGTATGCTGTACCTGTGAGAAATTTACCTCACCTCCCAGAGGTTCTCTGTTCTCTGTTTTTGGCTTTACACAGAGGAAAGCTGACTCCATGGGGTCCGTGTGATGTACAGGCTACTGACAGCTAAAATAAGCTGTGATATATGGTGCAACCACCCTGCAGAGCTGTATGTTTTGCATGTACATCCCTTCTGCTGCTAATGGCTGAATGGAAAATGGGTCCTGGGCTTGGAGTTGGGGTGTGAGGGAGAGTAATCTTCATCAAGATACTAATCTCTCTTCTGTTACTTAGTAAAGCTATCCAGAAATCATAGAATCATAGAATCACAGAGTGGTTTGGTTTGAAAGGGACCTTAAAGACCATCTAGTTCCAAACCCTCTGCCACAGGCAGGGACACCTTTCAGTAGACCAAGTTGCCCACAGCCCCATGCAACCTGGCCTTGGACACTTCCAGGGATAGGACATCCACAGCTTCTCTGGGCAACCTCTTCCAGTGTCTCAGCACCCTTACAGTGAAGAATTTCTTCTTAACATCTAACCTAAATTTTTCCTCTTTTAATTTAAAACTGTTCCCCCCTTGTTCTATCAAAATCTGCCCATGTAAAAAATTGCTCTTCTTCTTTTTCTAAAATAAGAAATAATTCAAGACCTCTTAAAAAGAGGCACAGTAGGCCCAAAAGAGCTTTTACAGGCATCTGGGTGAGAACTGGTGTGGCTGTTTCCAGCGTAGCGTTACAAAGTGTCACACTTCAGAAGGTGAGTGACAGCTGGACTGGTCAGAGTATAGAGCTCAGCAAAGTGAGGTGTGTCTCAAAGGCTACCCTAAAATCCACACTGTGGAAGGTGGAGCCTCCTAAACCTAGCCAGCAAGAAATGTGGGCACAGTGGGTTTGTATTCCACTCTGCAAGGCAGCGGTTGAACCATTGTTAATACATTTATAACCGTTGTTAGTATGTATTATATATCAAGGTGTGTAGTTCCTATGGCAGGGTGGAATTTTTTTTTTTAAGCAGAAACAGTGGACTCAAATGTATATTTCTCCCCTCAGAAGGAAATTTGGCTATTGCCATGGTTTAATCCCAGCTGGCAAATAAGTACCATGCGGCTGCTTGCTCACTCCCCCTCTGCCCTCCTCCTGGTGGGATGGGAGAGAAAACTGGAAAAAGGTAAAGCCCATGGTTTGAGATAAGAACAGTTTAATATATGAATAATAATAATAATAATAATAATTTTAAAAATGATGATGATGGAAAGGAAAAGGAAAGAGAGAAATAAAACTCAAGAGAATCAAGTGATGTATAGTACAATTGTGCACTACCCACTGACCTATGCCCAGCTCACCCCCAAGCAGCGATCAGCCCCTTCCAGCCAACTCCCCCCAGTTTATATACTGAACATGATATTTTGTGGTACAGAATAGCCCTTTGGCCAGATCAGGTCACCTGTCAGTGCACTTTCACCACTCAGCACACATAGTTTAAATCGTATTTCTAAGCTTTGGCTTTTCCTCCTTTTTTTTTTTTTGACTCATCACTGGGATCCAGATGCTTGAAAATTTGGTGTTTCTGTAACAAGTACTGGAATCCCCTATTGGAATCAGACCATGGAGATCACTGAGCAAATGAGTTTTTCAAATGGCCTCTGGTTTCCCTGCACTTGGCTGGTATTCCTATATGCCCACAACACTGCAGGCGCTTTGTATAAAATTAGGTCATAAATAAAGCCTGAAAAACATCTCTTTAATAGTGACATCATAAAGTTCTGTGGTTATTGCTTCTCAGTGGTTTCAAAATCAAATTTGCTTTCTATATAAATAAAATGGTGTGAGATTTTTAGCTAATTAGCAGCCCTCCCTTGAAACATTAAAGTCAAGCACTTTATTTCTTACTTGGGGATTATTTCCTGCTCTGAATGAATTGCATTCATAGAGGCACATAGAGGCACAATAAAGAAACAACTGAGCTAGCTCAAAACGGAACTGGGGGAGTCAGTGCCTGCACACAGCATGTTGATGAAACTTTCCATATCTGTCCCATTGGCTCCAGCTGGTGCAACGAGCTATCTAACGGAGTACTCCCATGAGCAAGGCTGCTGAAGATGATTAGCTGTCTGCAGATGTGTTACACATCACCTGAGACAACTTGGGTGAACTGCAAAGTTCAGGTGAGACGCTGATCAAATATTAGATCAGCATTAAAACTGTGCTCTGGGAGGTGGCAGGTGGCCATTCGGGTGTGACGTAAGACCTTAAGAATCTCCTGCACATCCAGATTGCAATTATAGCCCCAAATAATATATCCATCTTTGCCTGTAAAGGCAAACACAACCTCTCCATTTCAATAAAACTTGCCACATACCTTGTCAACTCAAGACTGGATTATTGTAATGTAGAGTGAAATACGGAATTCACCTGAAAAATGGAGGAAGCATGGAATATAACCACAGCCTCACTGCTTACTAAGCTGAATGCTATGTCAAGAATGCATTGCACATTGCTTTGGGGTTTGCTGTACTAATATACTAGCAGTGAACCTTTTATCAAGATCTATTCCAAATTTTATCCATTCTGCTGGAAGGAATATTCTATCTTTTCTGAATTAACAGCCTTGGATTTGTTGTTACAGGCAGAACACAGTCTTAACTTCTTGAAAAAGAACTTTCCCTCATTGCCCTGGATTTTTCTAGAGATGAAAAATGACCAGAAAATGACAGAGAAAGAATATGCCTCTTTCTAGAAACAATCTCAAGAGTTTGGCCCTGATGCAAATGGCAGAAACTCCCTGTATCTGTTTTACACAGCACTTGGTGCAGGGTTTCCCATGGCCTGTGTGTTACATACCCTGAGGAGTTCCAGGTATGTGGGCAAAGTATTCTGAGGGTAATACTGGGATAGCACATGATAAGATGGAGTTGGAAAAGTATGCTGGATTGGGAGATCAAAGGTAGCTTGACTTTGTGCCCCAACTGCTGGCTTTGGGGAATGGCTCCTGATATCCTTCAAGCTATGTCCATGTCTTGGAGGATATTTATTGGTGTGGGCCAAAACTGTGATGGGAATGAATCAGCCACGTAAGCAGTGTGAGCAATCCTTGGTGCAGCCCTTGATCACACCCAGCCTTTTTTTATTCAGTGATCTAAGCAGACCCATCTGTTCCATATTCAGACAAAGACAGAAATCCTTAGTTACACCTCATGATTGCATGTGTGACGGCTAACCTTTTTTCCAACAGCAGCTGGAAATTTCTACCTTGCCTTTTCCTGCTATCTCCTCAGTTCTCTTAAGCCTTTCCTTTGTAAGGTAATCTCACATTTTTTAGGTCTGGCAGGTAGTCATTTTTCCCAGATACATGACCTTGTGTCTGGCTCTATCAAAACATGTTTTATCTAAATGGACTAAAATCATAGGTCACTTAGATCACTCTCTTGGGCTGTCCTATTCTATAAAATATTTATTATGGGACCAGTCTGCAAAGCTCATATTGAATTTTACCAACATAAACACTGAATGCTGCAAGATCTATAACCGGTTTTCACAGAGTTCCACAGGAACACATGGTTACATAGAGGGACACAGTTGTGTGGAAACATGGTGATTCCCTCTATTTGCTGAGATCAGAAAGCTAGCTTAAAAAAGAAGTCCAGATACTTCTTTTTGAAATTAAAGGAAGTGCTTACACATCTTGCAAAATCTGTCTCCACTCTTAATGTTTTCAATATGTTTTCTCCATGTTTTGCAAAGGAAGATTTTAAAGCAGGATGCTGTGTGCTGTTATTTAAAATAACAGGGATGCATTACTAAGATAGATTACAGAACTGATCTTTGTGAAAAACAAGAGCAGGCAGAGATGTTCTTAGTTGTCATCTGCAAACTATTGCCTTCGATGCATTGTTGTCAGGTTTGTTTTTTTTTTTTTTTTTGTAGAGAGCTGTACAAGATTTTTGCATTTTCTACAGGACTGCCCTTGAACCGTAAGTTCTAGATAGGGATTCTGACTATGTAAGCAGCTCTATGATTAAAAGAAATAGTGTCAAACTGTTGCTGTACTTCTTTTTCTGAAGTAATTTCTAGTGGCACAGTAATTTCTAGTATATACTTTAATGTCAAATCAGTCTCTGTCAATAATCCTTTTGAGTTGCTTAATTTTATACACTTAGTATTGTAATTTTAGTTTCTTTTCCATGTCAATGTTATTTTGATTTACATAATCGAGCTATCTTTTCAGAAATAATTTAATATTATTTCTTATTTTATCAGTCAAAGCTCTTAGTTGTCTACCTTACCTTGGGAGAAAATTTTTTAATACTTTCACAAGCTCAAAGTACATTTACTTTTCTCACTCATTATTTGATGACCTATTGCATGCTTTTCAGTCCTTTTGTATAACTGGGCTAAATCTGATTTTTCAAAATCACTCTGTCCCTCTGCACTTTTATTTTTCTAGTGAATCTTACACAATCCACACTAGAGAGATAATTTCTGCACTCTCCTCATTTCACTGCATCTGTGGACTAAGATCTCTGGATACTGCCTTCATCTAGAGATGGTTGTTTTGTTGGGTTTTTTTTACTTGCCTTTTTTTTTTTTCCTGTTTTGTTTTTTTAAGGAAAAGAAATACAGGACAGAGAAAGAATCACTGAGTCATGAGGGATCAAAAAAAACTCTTTACCATTACTACATTCTGGGGCCTAGCCTGGTAGTTTTTTCTTCAGTAAGTTAAGAGTGCCAGGAACATCCCTGGAGACACTGGAGATTGATTGCCCATACAGATAAACTGTGAGATCAGTCATGGGAACAGTTTTAGTATGTGTCAGCTCTCCAGACCAATTTTCTGGCATGGTTTTGGAATTACTGTAGGCCGGGCACCTTGCTCAAAACCAGTTCTCATGAGGCCACCAAGCTTGGTGAGATTTAACACCATGACTTTCAACTTCTCAGCTCATTACATTTCTACTGGGCTGTTCCTGATTCAGGAACCCTGTGATCCCATCTCAGACTATGCAAAGAGGCAGCCTGTCGGTGATGTCCATATCATGGGCAAGTTACCTAAGTTAATTTTCAATTCACTCATCAAGCTGGATACATCAAAACCAGGCCCTGGACAATACATATTTGGGTACAGAAGTGCTGTTTAACAGAAAACAGCATGAAGTATGTTCGTCTTGGAGAGACAAAAGCTAGAAATCAGAAAGAATTGACACAGAAACCCCTGTCCTACTTGGAGAGGAATGAATGGGGAAGAGGATGGACAAGGGGCACAGCTACATCATGGCAGTCAGAGATCCTTGAGATCACCCCAACTTGTTATAGCCCTGGGGGCTGGAAGGCAGAGACATGTCAATTGAACAGATTAGTCCTGTGGAGAGGCAAGTCAAGAGCTGCAGAATGGTGCTAAAATATCTTTATTGCCTCCACAACATGAGCTGGCAGCTTTCCATGCTGTGGCATGGTGAGTGGCAGGGATACATCAGCTCACCCAGAGCTGGCTTCTGACTTTTTAGGCTGTGTTACTGCAGAGCCCAGAGCTGACCTGTAACACATTTTTACTTGTACATTTCAAAACGGGAGAGAAAAGAGCTGCGATATCTCCCTGACAGATCAGAAACCATTAAAGATTTTGCATAAGGAGAGGAGAAGAAAAACGACCTGAAAGAGATGGCAACTTGCCAATAGGTTACTCATGGACAGTAATAACAAGTGGACCCAGAGGGATAAAACAGCAGCCACAGGATGAAGTCTTGTTGCAGAAAGACTATGCTTTCCTCAGATGAAACCTTAGGCTTCTGCCCCTCTCCTACACTGTTCAGGCCTATTTTCATTTCAATAAAGTATCATGGAAGTGTACTGGAAATTAGCCAGTCTCATACTTCCCAGCTCTCCCTGTTTTACAGTAGAAAGCGCAGTGCAAATTCCTGAGGCACACAACTCTCCTGCTTGATGTGTTTTGCTCCCTGGCAGCTATAAGCCTCTTGATTAGCTGGTGGCCACAGGCTCCCCCAGCGATCATCTGGGAACACTGACCCTGAAGGGTGATGCCTGCTTGCCTCCAGAAACTAGGGCCATCCCGGTGTGTCAAGGCAAAAGCTGCTGATATGGTTTTTATGAATGACTATGAATTCTGAGACTTGAGCTGGGAGCCTGCGAATGCAGCATGTTGTGGCTGAACACTGACAATGAGATGATGCACAGCTTTGGCCTTAAGTGAGATTTATAGCTAGGGCTGTTGATGATGCAAAGAATTTGTCACTGTCAAAAAAAAAGAGAGAAAACAGGCTCTGTCCATTTTAAACAGTTAATTGCAGAGGATGTTCTCAGTTGAACGGAAGTACAGGCACGGGATGTTAAAAATTTCTTTCCCAGGTGCTCAAAACTTCTCTATTTAGACTGTGAACTTTACAGTCTGCAAGTCTGAAAACCTCAGCTATATGAATATATGTTGTTCTTATATGATACAAATATATCTATGCTTTTATCACAAGAAAACATTCAGATAAAGACATCCCAGATGCTCCCAATGCCTTGGATTTAACCTAATATCTTTCCTAAAAATAATGCTCCAGCCTAGCTGTGATGCATTGCCAATGAACAGCTTGTATAAATCTCTCAGTAGTGATCTCCCAGAAAAAGTATTTCAGTTTTTATTGATATAGGTAGATATCAACCTAATTCTATAGGAGGGGACACATTAAATATGCTCTTTGGAAAAAAAGTCCAAGAGATAATAGACTTTTTGACTTGCAATAAATACTATTTACCTATACTAGTTCACTTTTTACTCAACTGAAGTGCAATTTCCTGGGCAAATTCCCCAGTTTTTAGACAATGGTTTTGAACAAAAATGTATTTGAGCCAGTTTGAACATAAATGTTTCGTGTGTGAGAAAATGTACATGTGCAGTAAAATGAAGTACAGTTGAATTTAATCTTAGCACCTTTAGTAATCTTAGCCTTTTTACCTTGAAACATCACTTATGCCAGTCAGGAACTCTAAAGTTCTACTGACAAGGAAATACCAGCATTGCTTTTCTTCCATGACAGGTGGCACAGAAAAGAAATGTTTTTGTTTAAAATATGATTCGCACCATTTTCCTTTGCACAAATCAGCTAAGGTCCGTAAGTCAGAAACACCTTGGATGTTATTATAACCAGATTCACAATCCATGAAAAAGTTACTGCCATGTAATAGTGTAAGAAATCAGCCAAATTCTGTGTCAGCCTGCTGCTCATACTCAGAGAGCTCCCTGTGCAAACATACTCCAGTAAGTGAAGTGTGATAAACTCACTACTCACAGTGTGAAATCCAGAAGCACCACGGGGCTGGCAGCTGAGAAGCCTTGTGCTTCAGAAAAACAGTAACAAGAAAATGTTGTTGAATTTCTTGAGGTGTGTGGTGAACAACAGCACACAGTGCTTCTTTTCTTGGGGGAATATGACTGGTTTCAGAGTTGTCTTGCCCCAGCAGAGAGATAATTGCTATAATTCATTAGAGAGGCTCATTTCCATTTTTCATTACTGGAGCAAAACTTTATAAACTGTGTTGAATGGAATGGGAGCTTTTATTTCCTGAGGCTGCATATGTAATCATTTTAATTCAAACAACCAGTTGAACCAGCCTGTGCTGGTCATTACATCTCATATCTTCCTGTCATTTTGTAGTTTAATTTCTCCATCAACTCATGACTAGTTTTACACATTCTTTCAATTTCTCTGTCTTGATGCATACAGCAAAGCAAACTCATTGGTGCTGGTTGGTTTGCACAGTTTCTACAGTCTCATTTTCAGAATAGCCCAGCCAACATCTAACATCGATCTTACATTATTTATGTTTCAGCTGTGCAAATAGAATACTTTCACACTGGGAACGACTTTAAACTATGTCCTATTTTAAGACAAACCTATTTATTTTCCTCATGCCCCTGCCACATTTGCTGATCAAAGCCACTTGCATCTAAACAAGTTTTGTTTCTTACAGATGCTTTGCCTGTCTTATTTTATTCTACAGTACAACTGCTCGTGCAGCTGAATTTATAACTCAGCTACTGTATGCATGACTTCATCCTGTGATGGAAAAGGCAAAGGGTTAGAACTCCACTGTAGGTTCAAGAGGAAAGCAAATCTGTGTCAAAAGAGTTACCAAAAAAAACCCTCAACCCACCCCCCGAAGGAGCCTACAGGTTAAATCATTAAAATCCAGGAGAACTTAACCATTCTGACTACAACTTCTTTAAGAATTGGCTTACAATATGTAAGCAGGCAATCTGAAAGCTTTTATTCAAACAGCAGAAATAGAGAAGAACCAGAAAGGTGCAAAGTAACACAGCAATCAGTGGACTGCTCTCAGAGCAATCCTGCAACTGGTCTCTAAATGGCAGTGACATTCTCCGGGACTCTTGCTTGGACTACGCAGATTTAAGGATGTGTTCTAGCTTCTGCAGTGCTATGCACCAAAGGAAGGAGAACTTTAAAGAACCACCCCAAAACCAGAGTACTTCATGTTTCTGAAACTTTGAAATCTGTAAAATACAGCTGCAATTCTACTTCAACCTCAGATAGCAGACTAAGTCAGAAGCTGGCTTTACTTCATTTATTTGTTTATTTTTTTTCTAGTCCTGACGAAACCCAGATAAACAGGAAACAAAAAAGAATTGTCTGCCTTACTCATATCCCCTGACTGTTTTTCAAAGGAAGTGTGGTTTGATAGCCAAGGGTTGGGATGACTGGGATCTGAATTGATTTCTGACTCAAGTTCTTGGTGCCAAAGCTGTATGTTTGTACAACTCTTAGCTAATAGACCCTTCTTGTCAGGAATCCTAAAAAGAATTGTATCCATAAACATAAACAAGAAAACAACAGCATGATTTTTTCAATGCATGAATTGGTTTAATTCAATGAGGCTTGGGAGAAAAGGTAGAATCACTTTTTATTTTATCTGAACTGGATTACCCATCCTCCTTTTATGCTCTTATGCTTCTTGGGTGCAATTATTTTCAGAAGATATAACTTGCCTCACATCATCTCACAGATGGCTTCCAGCCCTTTAAGAAATGTACTATGCAAGCCAAATCTCTGTGATGTTTACACTTCCTTTCAAGGTGGTTTTAGCAATTTTATCTCATTTATTTTCCTACTTAGGAAAACCTGGCAAACTATCAAAATAAAAATGTGCAGATGAGTGCTCTTCATGGAAACTAGATGGATGCTTAGTACCTTCCCAAGCCAGGCTAACCTTGGGTTTTCTGATTAGCTTGTTGAAATTGAAATTCATCTGATGCCTGTGGATCCTTTCAGGATGATCCTTTCCTTTCTGATGAAGAGCGAAGTTATCTCAGGCTGTCTTGTTCTATGCACCCCAAAGGCTAAAAGCTGGTGACTGTGTTGGTGAAAAGCACTCCTTGGCTTTTCTTCTATATTGATAAACCTACACAAGGCTCATGATTTTGGCCTCCCTGTGCAGGGTAACAGCTTGCTGCCCTGGTAGCAGCCAGTCCACACTTAAGACCGTGGGATATCTTTACCAGGCTGCAGTGCTTATGCTGCCATCTCTTATGATATAGACCAGCAGATGCAGGGCACTAAGCACCCTCTAGCGCTGCCCATGCTGTCATGGCCTTTCATACCTGAAGCCCACAGGCAAATTAAAAATTCAATGTACGGGGAAAAAGTAAAAAAATCTCCTGCTTGCCCTCTTTGGCTGCTGGGAATAGGAGAGGAGAAACACACTTGGTGTTTCCAGTAAAGGTCTCAAGAGTTTTAATATTCTCTGAACCTGTACCTAAGCATACAGGCAATTCCCAGAACTGAAATTCCTGGCCATCTTGAATCTCTCTGCCCGCACATTCACACATGGGAAAACAGGCTTCTCCCTAGTCCCCCTCCTCTCTCCAGTGCACCCTTGGTGGAAAATGCAGCACCTTTCTTTGTTCTCATACTCCACAAAACAAGTTTTGATCCCCACATTGGCCCATGAAAATCATATTGCTTTTCTCCTTCACAAATCACCCCCCAGGCATAGACAGGTAAAAGAAAGCAAGTGTAGGTTCCTTCAGGTTATAAATGATGGCATATGAAAGACAACTAGGAAAATTTGATTTTCTTTTGCTGGGCTCACTCCTGGAAGACTTACTAGAGAAGAAAAATAGCTGTGACTAAGTAAATATGATAGTAGTCATATAAGGGATGGAGCAAACCATATGGAATATTAGAACCTTATTTAAATACACATACTTTCTGTACCAGAATAATATTTAAATATTATGAATAAAAATTTAAAATACTTCTTGCTGTGCCTCATCACCCCATTTTCCTCTGTAATTCCTTTATACCAACATATTATGATTACAATTTCTATCTGACCGACCTTTGCCCTATTTACCTCTAGCCGAACATCAATCTGACTTTTAACAGCTGCCTAAAAATCCATAGTTTGGAGTCTTTGCTCCATCTGGTTTCCGATAACAGGTGAAGCTTGATTAACTTATCCTTATAAGTTACTATGGCAACTTCCACCAGTGCAGCAAGAATGGAGCATTCACAGGTATGTTCTTATCATTGCTCTTTTCCCCCAACTATGCAATTTAATCCATTAAAATTAAATGGTGAATTGTGCAAATGAAGTCTGAGCCTTGGACTTCTCGCTGGAAATTAGTCGTTAGTCTGGATTATAGTGTGAATATTACTTTCTTCGTTAGAAAACACTTCAGCAAGCCAACAACTAGAAGAGTAAGGTGTCAAAATCAGATAATGTTGCATTCAGAAGTGCAATAAATCCTAAAGAGAACCTTAATGTTAGTCCTGTTATTTGTCACTACTAATAGAGGAAAAGGACAAAATATTCCCAGCTTGTTTAGGGAATGGCTACCTGGATAAGTGCAAAACAAATTTGGAGATGCTAAGCATCAGACACTCTAGTGCTTCAAATGGGGAAAATAACATTTAGGTGTGTGTCTAAACTCCACTGTGGTGATCACTGTGCAGCATCTGAGGCCTTCCTGAAAGCCTGGTAACTTCATTTGCATTTGTTGGACGAGCGTCCAGAGTGTGTGTGGGCCCTTTTTTGGACGCAAAGTTCAGCATCTTGCTTGTGTCCTTAGCATCCACTGAGTACCTCTAGAGTATGGCTCATATCCTGCAGTGAGAGTCTGACCTTGGCCACCCTGGTCGAGGAGGCCGGAGTTAAATTTTTGGGTGGTTATAAGACAGAGAAATATCTTGCTCAGATCTTCCTTTTTACATTGATGCCCTTCTAATCTCTGTTTTCTCTCTGATGAAGTGAATGGCTGAGAGCAGAGAGAGTGTTACAGCATGGGAATGAGTAGCCTTGAAGTGATTATGGTGCCTTTGCCATGGGGACACATTAAGGAACAAATGACATTGAAGAATATGTCCCTATATATCACTAACTATTTTCTACATTTCTGAAAGCGTGTTTGCCAGCCATATTATTTCACATTTTAGCACAGAAATAAATCAACATTACAACCTGTGGAAAATAGGATTTCTTAAAAGTACTTCCACAACTAGCTTGAGAATTCCAGGGGTTTTGTCCCAGAACATTACCAAGTCAATTTTCAGCTAGTCACATTCCCAAGTGAGCTGCACATTTTACAGGCAGTACTTTTTCTCCAATCCATCTTCCCCCTATGTCTATATCTGGCTGATTTCATGATAAAAGAGATTTTTTAAGGGACCTGGTTTTGCCACATTGATTTTTATCAAGCAAGGGGTGACTTGATAAAAGCATGATGAATCTAGGCCTCTCTCTGCAGGCAGAAAAGAGCTGAGTTATCCATTTTCCTTCTAACAGTGAAGGCCTTTATCTAGGAGAATTTAAGTTGGACTGGGAATAACAATCTGGATGGGATTGAGACAGGAGCTGTCCTCTTTTCTTTCCCAGCTATGTAAGCATTATAATCTGGGAGATGTGGGTTGCAGATAAAAACAATCATGGTTTTTCAGTCCCATCACTACATGTGAAAGTGCTCTGTACCTGACAAAGAGGAGGATATTCCCAGTCTCTGGGAGTCTTGCACCCTGGACAGTATTCCATCTCTACTGCTCTGCACTTGGAGATGTAATCTGAATTGTCTGAGCATAAGTGACAAGGGGAATACTATGTCAACTTTCTCCTCTTTCTCTTGTGAGGCTATAATTCAGATTTTGTAAACTCGGGTAGTATGAATATCATGCTTTACAGGAACAGCTGATTTGTTTTTCTGGATCACTCCATTCCCATTCCATGCAAATGAATGGTTAGAAAAACATACAGAGGCAATGAGCAATGACTGGAAATCCTGCATCTTCTACTTCAGAAGTAAAGCTCTGAAGATAGAGCTCATTAAGACAGGTCAGGACAGGAGCATAGTTTTAATATGTGTTCAATGCCAAGCAGAGTGTGACCCCTTGTTGCCACACTAAACCAAGTAGAAACACCATCAAGGTGTATGATAGTAATTTCATAGTCTATCCAGACCATGGGCCTCATGAAGAAGAATCTGTGAATGAATTCATCTCACATGATGTCAGCATTCCTGTTCAAGCTTCAAACTCTTCTTCTGCAGACAACGGCAAGAAGCAGGAACTGAAGAGTGCAAGTGCTACTTAATTCAACAAAGATTTTTAAAGTAGCTCAGATCAACTGTGCCCTGAAAGTGCCTATTTCCCTCAGCTGACACCAAAGGATATATTATCTGGCTGGCTCTAGGGTTAGATACCTCCATTTGGTCAACTAGATTTTCTCTGAATAAGAGAATAAGAGTTGAAATGATTTTTATTTAAAAATTATTTCTAATATTATAAATGTTCCCTGATATTTTAAGCCCATTAACATTCATTGTGAGATCACAGAAAAGGAAGCTTCTCACAGGTTCATTTTTTATGCAGTGATTTTTTTCCTCTAAATGACTGATGCTTTTTTCAGCAGAAGAAATACCTTACTCAAATTCCTGTTATTTCTCCATATATATCACACTTTAATATAGGAGCACTGTAGGTATGTTATATTAAAAACACAATGCACTTTAAGCAATTAGCTTTTTACTTTACTCACTCTAGCAGCTACTTAGGTAACACAGTTATTATTAAGTACTGGATATTTTTATGGCCTTGAATGTTTCAGGAGAAAAACAACTTTCATTCTGGTCTGTTTTCATTTGGGTTCCCATATGGTATTTATGCTGTCCAAATATATAACAGAAAAGGAAAATTCTCAGCACTTTAAAGCATAGGCAGTTATCCTAGGGACTATTAAAAGCTGGCTGTATATCAGCAGTGTGGTTTGCTCCCATACAAATGAATAATAATGTCAGCCGTCCATCAGGATCTGGCAGTGCATTAGTCTTACCTGAATTTAAAAGCTCTCAGTGTGGGTGTTGACATGTGAGCTGGGTGTCTAAGAACCCACCATAGACAGTGGAGACCTTGAGTGAGGTTCAGTTGCCTGCAGACAGATATTCACTGCCTCTGGAAACCTTCCCTCTCTTCCACATGCCAGAACAGGTGTCAAATAGATCCTGCACCTTATCTGAGACCCTCACGTGAAGTCTCTCTGGAAAGCTTGTGACCTCTTAGTCAGAGGCATCTAGGGAGTTAGTCAAGTTGCCAGCTGTCTCATTTTGGTCTAATTTAAGATCTTATGAGTAGCTCCCAGATCCCTCATTCAATATAGGTACAAATGAATTTAATGCCATGTTGGAGTCTTCTAGAGCATCCAGAAGATGGAAGAACTTCTGTAAGGCCTTTATCACATCACTTAGCTCTTTGCAGGTGCCTAGATAGTTCAGGGCATGTAATTTATCATGACACTTGAGTTTCAGCAAATGGTTTCTTTTTGTTACTGATCCCCTTTACTAGCTCTCCACTGCTACCACGAAAGATTACCAAACCCAGCTCCACAGAGCACCTATATTAGACACTGAAGCAGACACAGTGAATTCCATTTCTTTTGTGCCAGAAATAACATTTACATGACATACGTTCAGTACAGAAGCAGCAAGACCCAAGAAAACCAACAAAGACATGTACACAATGGTAATTTATGATTGCTGCCACCAGACCACAAAGCCACTGGAACATGGTGAAACTGTGAGCTTCTACTCAGTCCCCAGCTGAGTACATCTAAGTCCTTAATTCTAATTGTCTCAGTCACTTTCACTTTGCTAGGCCTGTTTGTGGAGAGGTCAGGTATTGACTGCTCAGGAGGAGTTAGATTAACTCAGCTCTAGCCCTCTGTAACCTAAATATCTCGTCAAGCCTAAAGTTCTTTGTAGTTGACAGAGAAACATTGGCACTTCCACAGAGCTATTAATGCAATCTCCGGCAGATATCTACATTAGACTGGGAATTACTCTCTGAAAATGCCTGTTTTCTTAACCAGCTGTGCAAGGAGTCCATACTACTCAATCCTAATCCTGTAGGTGGAATTCTCTATTACCATGCACCTCAGTAGTGGCCAGTGTCCAGAATGGGATCTGTTGAAGTGTCTTGCAGGTATTCTCCTATTTTCCATGTTGACTAAGCATCTGAATTGGTAGTGAGCTACTCATTTTGCCCTAATGTGGACCTGTGAGGTTGCTAGGGTCTACACCCAGACCTAGGATCCGGAAAATGCTGATGGGGTTTGCTCACAGATGAACAATCTTAGGCTTGTCCTCTGTTAATGACGGATACAATTCGATGTGATGAATCTATGCCTTTTCCCTTCCCCAGTATTATTCTTCATCTTGGCTTTCCCATCAAAGAACATCTGTAACTAGCCACTCAAGATTTACTGTTTACATGCAGCTCTGCATTATAGAAGCATCCTGTATTGCTATCCCAACAACCTAGATTGATACATTGACATGATCGAAGGATGGGACATAAGAGCAGGAAAAAAATACAGGAAATCTTTCCTAATGTAAAATATTTGGTTTTGACTAAAGAAGGTTCACAAAAGGGTCACCATTTGTAATGCAGATAAGTCTTTTTATTGCTTCTATTTTATCTCCTCTTTAGCCACTAGTAATACACATAAAAGTCCATAAAGCGCCATTTTCTGCCTATTACAATCAAAGAAAAACATATGAGATATTTAGTTTGGGAAATCAATTTCAGTCTGCTGTAACCTACTATTTTTTCTAAGTGGAGCCCAGCACTGCACGCTCCTGTTACGAGGTCACAATATACCCACGTGCTGCAGTCTAACAAAATAAAAGAGTCTGCAAAGGCTGGAGAAAACTAATTGCCAGTAAAGCATTAAACAAGTTTTTCTTCGGAGAGTGAGATTCACTATTTGCAACTAATTTAGAAATTACCGAAGTTTTAATTTCTCTCTTGGCATCCACACTTGTACACAACTAACTTCCTTGTGGAAAGACATTTTATGTTCTGTAGTCACTTGCACAAAAAAGAACCCTCTAATTCTCTAGTGGTAGATGAACAGATGATATATCACAAATCCATTTTTTATGGGAACTTAGAACTTGTTGGCTGCACTCATCTTAGCAATGCAAGAATTCATCACAGTGTAACATCTTCCAGGCAGGCAGGCAGTCATCGCTGTTACTGTCATATTACTTGGAAACATCTAAATGATCATGGTTTGTGCACTGCAAGTGGGGACACAAGCCCTGCCACTAATTTTTAAACCATATTTTTTTTCTAGGATGATATCAAAATACTAAATGCAGAAGATGTATATATAGTCACCATCTTTCTTTATCATGAACAAGAACATTAAGAATTGACTTTTCCTTCTGCACAGATTCATGCACAGACACGTGAAATGAAATGTGATCTATCTTCCAGCTGAAAGAGCAGTGTGAATGTATTTCCTGCCTAGATTAATCTTCCAGAGGCTGGTAATATAAACTTTCTGTATATTGGAAAGAAACCCTAGTCTTTATTGAGCAGAAGCTAAAACATCAAATGGAAGGAAGTAGGTTTTAATCCAGATTTACAAGGTGAAATTGCCATTGGATAGAAGTTGTGCGGCCTTCAAATTAATAATTTTTGTTTGAGTCTAGCTATCCTTCTAGGTACCTGATGATACCATGACAATGAGTATGATTAGCAGTACGATAAGAACTATTTATCAATGTGTTTCATAGATCAAAATCTCCTTTGTGCACGTATGACTCATAGAGCCTAGCTCCAAGGCCAAGAATTATGGTTACATTTAGACATCTACAAATTGGATCTCTGAGTTAATCGTCCAGATTCTACTCAACCTCAGTGGGGAAAAGGGGGTAATTCAGATTCTTGTCTTCTCTAAACGAGTATCTTAAGCAAGGTCTGGACCTGCTATCTCCATCAATTAGTAAAGGAATGAACTGATAGCTCAGACTTTGATTGCAACACTAGAAACATAAAAAGCTAGGACAAATAAATCCCACTTCATGTTTATTGGGTTTGATAGGGCACAGATGTGTAAACTTTAGCCTTAGTATCCTGCTTTTCTCTACCCTAGAGCCAAGTTCAGCAATCACATAATTTTTCAATGTACACTAAGTGAAGACCCATGACTGTGCCATTTCTTCATCTTACTGTTTGCAGAAAGTCTGGTCATCAGGACTGGATTCTATGTATAAGTTTTGTATTCCCTACCTCTCTAACAGTGATCCATAATATCACTCACACCCCTAAGATTTTCCTGGAAATGAGATGATGACTCTCAGTGGGTCTCCACACCCACCAGGTAAAGGAGGTTCAACTGGTACTAAAAAGTTCATTTGAAAATATGATCAAGCAGGCATCGTATTCCATGAGACATCACTCTTCAGGCAGGCAACTGCATGGCAATCAAGATTTGTACATTTTCTTTGACAACTAATTAAGGTAGAGGTCTGTGGTTCCTGTTACTGTTGGGAGATGGTCTTTCCTTGCCCATGCTAGTCAGGGTCTGAATAGCAGGCAGACCCATTCCACCTGAAGACAGAGGCAACCACTGTAACGAAGCTCTGTCTTAGTAACCACCTCCCGCACGTTAGGAATGCAATGCATCAGATACAGCAGCATGCACAACCATTCAGCTGGGGGATGGAATAATATCACCATTTTTAAAAACAGGACTCTGTCAGGTCTCCCAGGAGGGTTCTGACAGCCACCATCATTCATCCACCTTTGCAAGCTGGAACTGGTATTAACCATGAGGGAAAAAATCATTGCACAGACTTAAACTTAGATATTGCTGTGAGACAGAAACTGAGACTAAAAAAACCTTGATACTAAGCAAACACTTATTTTTGGAGAACCAATCAAACCCTAAATCTAACACCAAATGACCCCCAACGAATGCTGTAAAATATATTTATTCATTGTGCATATTGTGTCCAAACAGCTAATAAGAAACAGGACTCTGTCTAAACATGCAAAACGTAAAACTGGAGGAGCTGTACATTTTATGTTTTACAGGAATCATTTGCTGATTAACATCACACAGGGTCATCAAATCCCACAGCACAGCAGCTAAGGGTTTTGGGGGAGTAGCCTGTGGGAAGCCAGTTAACTTCTAAAACACTTGTGCAAGACTGTCATCTTCAGCCTTAAAATGTGACCCAAAACTCCAGAGTTATGATGTATTTTACAGGCTCATTGTTTGTATCTTATCCTATGGCTTCAATATGAAGAAGATATTTGGAAAATTAATCTCACAACTTTAAACCCTCTAAAATTTCAACCTTCTGGATCTAGGGTCTCTTGAGGAAAAATACGTTGACGATAAACATCCTATCCCAGGAAAATTGTGCTATCACGACATATATTTAACAGTTCTAGATTCTGGACTAAATGGATTCTAACAAAACTGAAATGAAAACTTCACTTTCAGGAGTGCCTTGGAGGATTCCCTGGGCAATTCAGATCAATGTCTGAATACTGTCCTGTTACTTTTAGTCTTTTATAGTTAAAATGCAAAGCAGGTTATATTTTTTGAAGTCACATTTTCTATTTCATGTCATTTTGGAGCACTGGGAAGAAGTTGTTCACAACAGATTTGTTAGGTTACTATGGCATTTTTTCACTGTAACAAAAAACGTAGCACAGTGGAATAAAAAAATTAAAAAGAGACTTAAAGTACATCCCAATTTATTCCTAAAAAGGGTAGTTCAGGGTATTTTCCTCATGAAAATTGAGACTTTATCTACTTTTACTTTAAAGAAATCAGAAGGGACTCTCAAAGAACATTTTCTTACAAAGTGTGACATAGTATATGCCCCTCCCCAGGGTAAAGTGCATGAAAGGTGTTCTTTCTCAGAGTGGATGCATGCTCATCCACTAATCTATGCAGCCACTGTACTGTACTTGAATGCAAATCACCCATGAATGCCATGGCCAATTTCTCAGCTGCCTGTCTCCATAGTATGCATGTGCATTATGTATTATTTGTTTAATAGTGCATCAGGTCCCTGGTGAAAAATCAAGAAAACTTCCATGTCCTCCTGAAAGAAAATCTGCAATTATTTTATACACGTCCAGCCAGGTCAGGCTGCAGTATTTTCTTGGGAGAAATTCCAGCTGAATTAAGACAGCACTGCTGCACAGTGATGTGGTGGATACAGAGGTACTCAGGGCAGCTCAAATGCAGGAGGCAGCATGGCTGTATCAGCATGGTGCTCTCTGTAGACTAATTAGTCCTGCTAAGAAGCTGGACTATTAAGTCCATGCTAAATGCAAATCTGTGCAGTGTTCCTGCCTTCCCCTTGGGCTGTGCTGAATGAACTCTGCTGAGGAGGGTTTTCTGTCTGGAACCAGGGACCTCTAACAGCCACAAAAACTTATGAAGCTGTAAAGTATAAGGAGATTGGACAGCAAGACAGGGGCAGTTTTAGGGAGAGAGCCCAGGAAGGCCTGGGAACTCATTTCCATTGCTCCAGGCACAGGACTCCGAGCTGAATGCTACTGCAGTGTCTGCATTGCTGCACATGCCCTTGTGGGGTTTGACACCATGGGGACACTTATGCCAGTTTTTAGTTCACTGGAGGAATACAGAGGTCCTTTCTGGGGATGAGGCATCATCCTTGAGGTGAGAGAAAAATACTGGAAGGCAACAGCAGCTCTGGGCACTTGGCAAAATGAAATCAGTCAGAATGCAAAATAACAGAAAGAACTGCTAGTATTTTAGCCTACAAGACACACATACAAAGTAAAGATGGTGAAGATGAAACTTAAGCAAGTGTTTTGTCCAGCACTGTACAAAGACAAATGGGAATGAAGTGAAGAATAAGAATACCAAAGCTTACACCATGTTGCATTGTCCTCCAGATAGTCCTCTGGGAAGCAAGAGGGAAACAGATTCAGGGAACAGAAGAACAGAACAAAACAAAACAAAATAAACCACAGGTTATACCAAACAGGCAACCACAGAGAAGATAACAAGTCTTTATAAACAGTTGATTTTAAATGAGAAAATTCAGATCATGCTCTACAGAAGTGGGTGAGCTCAGTGGTTAAAATTATTTAACTTTCGACAGTTTTAAATTTACTGATCTTTGGGTGTACTTGCCAGATGCCTGGACTAAGATGGTCACTTTTTGGCACTTTGTAGTCAAGGGATATGGAAAGATTTCTCTGAGCTGTTCAGATGTATACCTTAGGATGAGATGAATTGTGCTTTAGAAATATTTGAACTCAATTCAGTTGCCTAAACCCATGCTTAGACAACTGAATGAAGGCCTTTATTTCACTCTGTTAACAGTAAAAACTAAAGTTATCTAGACTCAAATCAAGATAGCTGGTTCTAGGTATCTGCACTATGGATTTCTATACTGAATCAGAAAAGTCCTCATTTTTGCTCTTGTTACAGTCAGTATAAGGTAGAATACAGCTATCTAAACATAGGCAGAGTAAGTGAATTCGGGAGCTCTGGGATATTCCATCTTACTTCCAGCCAGTCTCCTGTAGTCTCGCTTTCACCTTTGGAC
Organism: Eulacestoma nigropectus; assembly: GCA_013397775.1. Taxonomy (NCBI): domain Eukaryota; kingdom Metazoa; phylum Chordata; class Aves; order Passeriformes; genus Eulacestoma; species Eulacestoma nigropectus. Next base: position 1,437,328 of record VZTE01005077.1, on the reverse strand, counting down.
ATCTTGAAGACCACAGGCATCTCAAAGAGCATTAGGTGACTGTATTTATGTAGCCGAATTTCACATAGTGCAACCTGCAGAGAACAGCTGGGGCTCAGTTCTGTTCTCTGACTTGGATGCCTCATAATGAACATTATCCAGACTTTAGCTGCCAGTCCAGGGGAGCATAAGCATCTCAAATTACTGTTCTGTCTTCCAGCTCAGTTAGATGACTTAAGTACTCCAAGGCATTTCAGTCTTGTCTATCTACATGTGGATATTCCAACTGAGTCTTTTATTTCCCAGTCTTTGAGAGGTGTCTGTGACAGATGAGGTGAATCACTTTCCAAAGATTTGTGTCTCTCTCCATTGACTTCAGAAAGAGCATGGCTTTTAGGCCCAGTGCTGTGAAGATGTGATTGAATTTTCTGAGCATAAGTATCTTGAATTGCTTGAGCTTCTCAGATGTATTCAAGCCAGCTCCCCTCTGCTGCTCCAGTAATGTACTGGTCTCCTTTAGTCCTGTGCTGGTCCTGTATTTCAGATACCCTAGGATGTCTCAGATGGTGCTTTTCATCCATGCTTAGACAAGTCTCTCAAGCTCTACACAACTTCCTAAATACATCAGTTGCTTTAAAACCACATATACCACAGGTTTGGGAGATATTTAATTTTTTTCCACATTTCGTATAATTTATTTTGATCTATTTTTTGTTTGTTAGGTCTTACTTGTTACAGCTATGACAATAACACAGAGAAATCCCCTTCTCTCCTTTTGAAATAGAATAGCTGGATTAATCACATAAGTTCAGGCAAGGATGAAGGAGCACTTTCTCAGATGGGTTCAGTGCGTGGTGACTTCACCGTAGGCTTTTTATGAGGGCTGCTTTGTGCAACATACTTGATAAAATATGCTCAACTGAATTAAGCTTATAAGTGGGGATATGAGCAGGACTAAAACAGAATTTGGTTCAGACTTGCTGCATGTTTGTATAACATTGAGATGCAGAGGAAATATTTTCTTAACTTGATTTCTTCTGCTGTCAAAGACAGATAAAAGCAGAATGGTTTGTCACTTCTTTTGAGGTTTTTGTAACTATATCTTTGGACTTTGTGGTGACAGTTTAAAGTCAAGTGGTCTGGCAGTGTTTTATGAATATGAACTCCAGAATGGACTTCTAAAAGCATTAATACAATACGGAACAGTCTTCTGAATCACAAGAAAAGACTTGTTTTTTATATCTATAATAATCAAAACGGTCTTTAAGTGTTTGAAAATACCAACAAAATACTAATATTGCAGTGTATTTATATTAAGTATGCAATAGGAAATGATCAGTGTGTAGACAAGAAAACTGCTGTGCATGGGTTTCTCCTTACATCCTGCTAGCAATGCAAGGGTTAGGAGTATCTAAATGAAGCTGGTCCTCCAAGCTCTGGCTGTAGTTAATGAAGAGAGATACGTCATTCAGGGAATGATTCAGCACATGAAAAGCTGAGATTCTAACATAGGTTAAATGGTGTTTCTGTGAGGCAAGAGTATAGCATTTATATCCTTCTGGATAAAATTAACCAAGATGGTGTGAGATGCAGGCAGTGACCTTTCCCAAGAGCTGCTAAGGGATTACAGCTCTGAAATAAGGCCGTCTGCTCTAATCCACATAAACTACCTTTCCGAGCTCCACTGACATCAGCAGCCATCTCTGAATTGAGAGATGGTTGGTCTCAGCCCAGAAGGAGACAACACATTCATCACTGCCATTTGAAGATTGAAGTTGGATTTGATACCAACACTCATTATTAACAGACCATAATTAGTTTTTATTTTAAATACCATCAGCGAGAACAGGAAATAGGAATTTGATTTGAACATTTTTAAAATTAACAGCAGCAATACTAAACTCCTTGTTTTTTTTCCTGAAATAATGCACAAACAAAACTAGTAAAATCATATGGAGATAAGTTCCTCTTTCAAAGTCTAGAAGTTATTAGGACTTATAAAGAATTATGTGCATTGGCAACTTTCATTAGTTACAGCCTTTAAAGGCTGCCAGCATAGGACACATCTCTGCTTTATTCAGGATGCTGCTCAGTATTTTGCAATTTAGTATTTTTAAAAGGATATCAATGTGTTTAGAAATATTTTTCTTATGTCAATATGTAATGTATTTTAAACCTCCCTTTTTCATTACAAAAACACTAGAACCGTTTTCTTACATCATCAGAGTAATCCAAGCTGAGCTGTGCTATCAGCCCCTTGCTTTTTATGCTCTTCCTCCCATTTCAGCTGTTTGCAACTTTTAGATTTGACAAAGCGTGATTGAAACCTAAAGACTTTGGTGACCTTTCACGTCACCCTGGCCAATTCTAGATTAAGATCCAGGCCTCTACTCTGAACAGTGCAGAAGGGCTGGTTCTCTGAATCTAAAGTGAAAGGGTAAAATTAAGATCCCATCAAATATAGAATGAGTATTGCTAGTCAGATTCTTAGCCTGAGATGTTACACTGCACTATGAATGTGCTGTGGTAGAAAGACCTGAGTCTACAATGGAGGTAAGCATCTCCTCTGCTTCTCCTTTTAGGATAACCAGGCTACACTCTTTCCAGAAGAGCAGAGAACTAACAAATACTGCTTTTCGCCGCAGGGTAATCCCATGTCTTGACTAGAAATGTCATGTTATTTTCCTACTGAGTTGCCTTAAAAATTGACAGAACAGAGTAGATACAGTACAGAATAGATAGAAGTGATTGGAAAGACTTGGCACTGTGAAAAACTACCGTGACCATCACACAAATTTGATGAATAATGGTGCGAAGAAGATACTCAGGTCCTCATCTGCATTGGTATACTTGGGTACTCTCTTTGACAGGACAGACCAGTGCTCTGCAAGTGTGCAGCAATAAGCTGAGAGCATGTGATAATGCCTTCTTAAAATCAGAAGCTCTTCAGTTTTGCTCATCGGTTTTACCTACAGATGATTGCTGGGACAGTACTAACAGCTGTTGTAATTAGCCCTCTATAAATCTATAGATGAATAAGTAGCAGGAACACTGAAGTCTGAAATGTGAATCCAATGATTGGTAGCAAAGAAAATAATCTTACGGTATTTTTTTTCAAAATGATTGAATAAGTAAAGCAAGATTAATGATCACTGAAGTTTTAACTGATTAAAGTCAATTGTTGAGATGGATGGAAATAAAGCAGTGGTCATTTTATAATTAAGTAAAGACGTGACACAAATTGCCATGCCTTTGCAAGGGTATAAGTTAAAGAACCAGGTGATAAAAATGGCCTTAACACATAACCTTTTTTTTTAAATATTAAAAAAAAAAAAAAAAAATTGTTGTAGACCACTTTTGAAAGATAATTTATACTGCAAAGCACCTGCAAAGGTTTATGTGGTTTTTGGCCTCTAGGAAAGAGTTTATTCTCTTCTAATAATTCTAATACATAAAAATTGAGTCATACTGCTCTCCTACAATGAAATTCTATACCACTTCCAATGGAGAAGAAAGCTTTACTGAATGCTGGAACAGCTGGCAAAGAAACTATAAAGAGTGATTATAAAATTATTAAATCAGGAGATTACCACCTTCTAGTACACAGCCAGGCCTTTTGTACTAATTTGAAAATGGAATGTATTTTTCCTTACCAGCCTATCCAAACTTGTGCCAGCAGCAGTTGTAGGTCGCTCCTCTGGGTTATATGGTCTAAACCGGGTATTGAAATTTTCAGGGACAGAACGGGAAGATCTCAGGGCAGGTGCTGGTTTAGGTTGGCCACACCCTTGGAAAACCTGAAAAAGACATTCTTGGTTATATGAAAATCACAAAAAAGGGGAAGCTGGTATTTTGTAGCCTCTTTAGTCTTTCTTTCATATACCTGACACAAGATTTGATTGACATTTTCATACTAGTGAATTGAGTGCTTGGCCTGCATCAAAACTCATCTTAATAATTTAGCATTATTAATTACTTGGTGAAGGTATAGAAACATATAGGGACCTTAAAACCCCCTTAATTTAAGAAGGTGATTATTATGAGAAATTAACATCTGAAAGCATCTTAATTGCTGTCTTTTCAGGAAGAAAAACGTACAAAAGGATGTCCTTTGTGGCAGGATGTAGTTGATAACTGTTTTCAGTTTCGTTAAAATGTGGTATTTACCCAGAATCACAGGTCATCCATAATCCCTACCTACAGCTCTTTCTACCTTGCAATCTTATTCGTAGTCTTAGAGAAAAGGTCAATAGTCTTGTAACTGGATAACTTTCTTATTCCCCACCAATCTCTCCCTAGAAGAGGGGTGAGGCACACTGAGTGGGCAACAGTGATAATTGTTTTCTGCTAGTGTGTTGTTTTCTGTGTATAAAAAATAATCTTCGGGGTTATGAAATTTTTCATATACTTCCATTTGGAAAAATGTTTCAGTATTGTTTATCTGGTAGGTACTAAAGGACACAGAGGACACTTTTGACTACTGGATATCAAGTATATTTCCCAGAGGCATTGTCACACAAGCTGCACATCCAAAAAGAGGTAGAATATCCACAGAGTTAAAATTTTCAAGTGCTCTCATGAAGCAGAATCCTAGTGTTTGCCTTCATACCAACTTTTACAGTTTTAGAATCACCTTTCTGGTTTTGTGACCATTGTATTTTGGCTGTTTCAACATTTTGCCTCCATTCAAAAAAAAAAAAAAAAAAAATTAAAATTTCTCATAAGATATATTATACAAAACCCTAATGCCATACACAGACTGTTTGAATGAGCTTTTTGGAGGTGAAAAACTACGCAGATGCCGTGTTTTGACTGTAGGACCAAATTACTCTTTTTTGTGCAGCTATGTTGGGTTTGTGTGGCCAAATTTTCATAGTGGGAGTGCTACAGGGGTGGCTTCTGTGAGAAGCTGCCAGAAGCTTTCCCCATGTCTGGCAGAGCCAATGCCAGCCGGCTCCAGGACAGACGTACCGCTGGACAAGGTAGGGCCAATCAGGAATGAGAGTAATGCTTCTGTGATAACATATTTAAGAAAGGAAAAAAAGTCATAGTGCAGATGTAATATTGGCCAGACAAGGGTGGAGTGAGAACGTGGAGAGGAACAGCTCTGCAGACACCAAGGCCAGTGCAGAAGGAGGGGCAGGAGGTGCTCCAGGTGCCAGAGCTGAGATTCCCCTGCAGCCCATAGTACAGATCGTGGTGAAGCAGCTGTGTCCCTGCAGCCCATGGAGGTCCATGGGGATACAGAGATCCACCTGCAGCCCGTGGAAGAGACCCACACCAGAGCAGGTGGGTGCTGGCAGGGACCTGCAGACCCGTGGAGAGAGGAGCCCATGCTGGAGAAGGTTTCCTGATAGAACTTGTGACCCTGTGGGGGACCCTCAATGGAGCAGGCTGTGCCAGAAGGACTGCACCCCATGGAAGAGTGACCCACGTCCATGGTGCAACTTCTGTTTCTTTCAGGCTACATTAAATTGGCTCTCAGTTAGGTTTCCTCATGTTAATTTAGAGGCCCCAAATGATTCCAAATTTGCTGAAAGAAGCTGATTCATACTAAATATATGTCAAATCATCAGGTCTGCTTTGGCTCAAAGTCCAGCAAGTCAGCTGTTGTATGGCCATTGGGATTTTTAATTTATGAGTGGAATACTGTTTGGTCTGGTTTGAGAATATCTGTTTTAAGAGTTTCAAGCCTCCCTAGTCATGAGGACTATTGGATAATAAACTAATTTAATCAACAACGAAAAATTATTTTAGCTTGTAAAGCCCTAAATCTTTCATCAGGAAAGAATCTTATTTTTCCTCTGTGAAGAAAATTCAACTAAGATTAATATTCAAGATTTATACATGATTGTGTAGGATACTGTACAATTTAAAGGGTGAAATCTATATGTTAAGAGCATGAATTACACTGACAAGAGTTTACTCATATTTCTTCTGACTCGAGATAAGTTATGTGCTCAAAACATAATTGTTTATTTAGCTATCTATGAAATCCCATTTACTCAATTAAGCAACCAGGTATTCACTTACAAAGCAAGTGACAATTATCCAAAACATACAACTAGATTCTCAGGAGAAAGGCAAGTGAGGGAACTTCTCCTTTAATTTCCCAGCGTGTGACTGTTAAGCTACTTGTATGAACATGTGGTGCAACTGCAAGTCTACATAATTTATATTTCATCTTTCTTATGATGTACTGAAAAAAACCCAACAGAGACTTTGTGGCATTAACTTCATACAAATAGTTGCAGCAAATGGTTTTATACAAAAAAATTTACATACAGTCAGACAATAATAGAGATGGAAACTAGACAGTAATATTTACATCACAGAAAAAGAAATAACTTGCTTTTTAAATGACCTAACAGACATGCAGTAAGGATACAATATTCAGTAACTAAATTTTGAGTGCAAAAGAGACATTTTAAAATTTGCATCCTTGTATTAAGTGACAGAACACAAAATTTAAAGCTGATAACTGATATTAACAAACACTTCCTAAGAAGAAGCACATGAAATACATTCTTCACAATGCTACTCAGAGATATTGAACAATTTCTGGAAAAATATTCAGGTGTTTTATTACACATGCTGTGAATTGGTAGCATAAATCCACTCTCTAAAATGTTGCATTTTATATATAACGGGTGCAGTCCATTTCATCTGAATTTAGAGAATGGATTCTATTTGAAATTAAGAAAGCTAAATTTAGGTGTCATCCTGCATGTGTCTACATTTAAGCTAAACATCTAAGATAGTGGAGATCAAAAGCTTCCTTCCGTTTCTCTCTCATCAGCACCTACAGTAGCTTGTAATGTCCTGGAATATCTGAGATACCTCTTAAGATTGTCTTAACACGAAACCACTTCCCACTGAACTGCAGTTAAAGCTCAAATGGACCAGATCTCTATGGTCGGAGATATGAACCAAGCCATGAGAAGAGAGCCAGTGAAGAATTGTATCTCTTGAGCTGACTAAATGGAAGTATCTACTTCAGGACTAGGATGTAGATACTGTAGAAAAAAGAGGCCTTTTCCCAGGAGAATCTGAAGTTTTGAATTTTTGCAGAAGATATAGTTTGTTCTCTGTGAAGCCTTGGGTCATACTGTTATTTAGCCATGTGCTAGTGCTCAGTGTTTCCAGTTGAGTGTCTCTACATGATTCTGCTCCATTGACTCTTCAGATAGAATAGCATTGATTTTTTTACCTGAAATGCCATTATTTTTTTCCTGCACAGAGCTCTGGAAAGAACACAGATAAATAAAGAGGTTTTCTTAACATGAAACTTGTGGACTATTTTAAGAAAAACCTTGGTTGTAGTTCTGTGAAGATATCCTCCTTATAAATAATGCATAGGTAGTCTGCTATGTCATGGAGCTCATTCATCCATTTAGCTGAAGTAATTGCTGAGAAGGAACATATATTTATAGGTCAAAATGGCACATCCATCAACTCAGATAAAAGCAGATTTAAGACTTAGTAAGGGGAAACTCACTTATGGGACAGACTATAGGAAAGTGGAAAAATCTGGTCATGGCAGCCAAATGACTCTTACAGCAATCAAACGTACCTGTAACAGGACCGGACCGCTGAGGAAAATAGTTCAATATGGTGTGTTTTGAGCAGCAGCGGAGACATGATTATGCTGATGCAACCAGATTAGGAATTTTCTCAATTTTGAAAAAAAAAGTATGTTATAACATCTTTTGGGCTGTTTTTTGAGTTTTCCTCCACTTGTGAATGAGCAATCTCCGCAGATATCTCCAGTAAACATTCATGTTTTTAAAATGGAGCAGATGTAGCATTTACTTTTTGACTTGAAGCAGGAATCAAAGATGATGGTACTGACAGCCTTATGGGAAAATTATGAAGGCTCTCAAAAACATACTTGTTTTAGCCAAGATTGAAATGAGCATTTATATGTTATGACTCTCTGAATATGACTACCTGAATTACCTCAGGGAGAATGAGAATGAGAATAAGGTAAATGTATGCTATGCCTAAGTCTTGGATATGAGCTGAGCCTCAGGAAACAATATACGAAATGTAAAAATTTTGCCTCAGAAATAATCAACATGTTGCTGAGCACTGAGTTTGGCACTATATTGTTCAAATACAAAAAAGGTGTCACTGGAGAATAACAAAGAGATTTCAATAAAGAGGATAGCCTGTCTCAGATATTATAAGGAGAAATCCAAGGTAAATCTATTGCACCCTTCTGCCAGAGGCAACCTTCAGGGAACACTACTCTAGTCTAGGTAGAACCAGATTGCAAAACCTATTCTTAAAAGGTATTGATGTCTTGGGAGGCATGTCAGGCAGCGCAGGCTGATTGTTTTGCACTCTCTGTGGTTTGGTTTGCGGAAGGTACTCTGTAACAGTGGCTAACAGGTGTTAGATGCAGGTGTTACATCTATGGAAACTGGTTTTGATCTTCAGCCCTTGTCTTCTCTTGGAGAAGGGAAACTTTGGGCGTATTCAGAGCACATAGATTCCTGCAGCAGAAAGGCCTTGGGCCTTGGGGTCTGGCTTTCTATACCATTGCTCCTTTTTGACAAGCATGTCCAGATGTCACAGCTGTCAGGAATGGGACTTTCCCTGAGGCAAAATAAGGACCTTTTGTGGCTGTCATTAAGGGACGTGACAGTTGTGCAGGGTGAGCAGCCAAGAAGCCTACAGATTTGGGGTCAGACTTCCTAGACAGCCAGGGCTGAATATAAACTGCTGAGAAATACCAAGAAAACAGAGAAAGATTGCATCCTCAGCATGAACTGGAGGATCTTAACATAATACTAGCACATGGTTAATGTGAACTGTGCTAGAAGAGTCAACTACAACCATCACACAAACAAGAAAAGTTAATGGCCTAGGAACAGAGATGCTCCATCTTATGCAGTGAGAGATACTGGAATGTGTCTAAGTCTGAATGTCCTTGGTCGGCACTACAAAGATAGAAGAAGTACATGTAGTATCTCTATAATTCTCTGTCTCAATATTGATGTGCAGCCCTCAAAAGAGGAAGACAGAGGGTTTGTGTCTTCTAAGGAAATGAAAGACAAGGAGTCAACTCAAGCAATAAGCCTTGACTGTCTGCACTGATTAATTGTTAAGTCATTGGCTTTTTCTTGGACTTTTGGAATAGGGCAATTTTATGTAATTATTTGAAACAGGAGTGCTGGATTTTGGATTAAATAAACTCTGGGTCTTCTGCCCACAAAGAGGATGAAAAAAGTGAGAGCTTCTTGAGGAAGAAACTTTTTGTTTTCATTTTTTCTACTCCTTTTAAAAGAAAAACAATATTATATAGCATGGCCAAAAATTCTACTGAATACAGCATGGAGTCTTCTCCCAGACACCAACAAGATTTTTAGTTAGAAAAGGCTGCATGTCAGTGGTGAAAAACAATCTATGTGTATGTGGGTGTTGCAGGCGTAACATTATTAGTGCATCATCATTTTTCCACTCTAAAAAGGCACTGACTGACTTGTGGAAAAATACCTATGATTCCTAGTCACCACATTTTTCCGTAGGTACAGTCAAATAAAAGGTACAAAATTGTCTGAAGAATGAGAAAATACAAAATATCATGATTTCAACACCCTGCCTGAAGCTTTCTGAGTGGCATCTCAGAATAATTGACGAGTGACTTTTCTCCCACATTAGGTCTGCAATTGCATTCCATGCAGCCCATTACATCTGATGAGGTATCTGTCATTTCCTCTGAAGCTCTAAGTGGTCAGTATGTATAAGGGGGAAGAATCAGACAACAGAGGATGGATTCGAAGTCTGCTTGTATATCATCTCTACAGATTTGAACTGGCATAGAAGAGGACAGCACTACACCCAAAGCCTTTTTTTTAAAGGGTAAACCATTTCCATGTTACATGAAAAAAGACGGATATAAACTAGGAGATCAAGGAAATCACATTTCAGGAGAATAACGGTCTACAGAGAGTATACAAAGGTCCCTCAAGCATAGACAGTTTTGTCATCTATGAAAATATAATAAAATAAATTTTGCTGATATAATGTCTTTTCTGTTCTGCAAGATTAAAAAAAATATTGTCTAAGGTTTCTCTTAGAGGAAAAACTTTTGCATTGCAAATGGCATTGCTATTAATCTTTATAGCAAATAAAATTTTTTGAGGGACAGGAGAAAGAGTCTGCTCTGCTACAAACAAGTTGTGAGATGAGTTCATGCCAAAATGTCATTGGACTCTGGCAGGGGATGCAGCTTTCCAACTAATGGAAGAACTGTGAAAACCAAACAAGTAAAAAGGAAAACAAAATACACCTGGGCCTTGGGTGAATTTTAAGTGAAAATATTTTTTTGTTTCTTTTTTGAGGTACAGGCTGAGTTTACTGAAGCTAGCCTTTAATTCCCAAAATATTTGAGAGAACTTGGCTGTTAAACACCTTGATCACTGGTGCCAGAATAAAGTCTCATCCTGCAGGATGCAGACTGCTTTTAAAATCCAAGGAACGTCACGTAGGTTGAAAGCAAAAGGCATGTTGAAGGAAACTCTTAGCAACCTGCAGCACTGGGGCCATAAAAAGCATCTAAATTTGGGTTGGTAGGAAGAATGTAAACCTCAGGCTCCTGCCTTTCATCCCCACTTTTTTTCCCAGCTACAGCAGCTTCCTTCCAAGCAATGGAAAATCATTGACTTAGATGGCAGTCTGGCCAGCACCTAAGTGACTACTGGGAGTTAAATGGGAGATAGAAGCTCCTAAGGCACAGAAGTTGGCAAACTGTTGACTTTACAATTTCAGCCACAGTGCACTGATGAATATTAAGGCAAAGCCATTAATTGTTGACTATTGGCTCAACAGCACCTGCTACAGAATTCGAAGGATCTTATTAACACGGAGTTCAGAGGTGGTCGTGATCTGTGTGTACACACACGTTAAAAATGGAAAGGAGGAAGCTGGTATCATTAGCTCTGTTTATCTTCGTGTCAGAATCCAGACAAAACTCTATCAAACTGAGGTCTGGTAATCAGAGACTGGCCGATGCAGTATTTCCCTAGAGTGGCTATTAAAGGAGGTTAAATGGAACATTTTGTGTATTCACCTCAAACACACTGTGCTTCAGTCTGACCTAGATAGATCAAAATGTGTTTGGAAGTTAATATGGAGAATCACAGATGAGACACAAATGGAAGTTACCAAGCCTACTCTGCAGCATATCGCTTACAGAGTTACCGCTGATTTTCAGCACTCTCTATTTTCCTTAAATCTCTTGCAGCTATTAATTTGAAGTTTAATAAATGGTAGCTTTCTCCCTTCCATTTTCTTTTAAAAAATTCAAGCTTGTTTAACTAGGTGAAGAATTCAAAGGCAGTCTGGTGAACTGCTGAACAAGCAAAAGCAATTTCTGGTGGTCTGGACAATCTTTCTCAAAGTCTGGACAGAAACATTTGTGGAGATGTTTTCCCCCCACTTGTGACATTCAACAACAGAGAAGGCACGACTCAAACAGTACCTTTGCTGACACCTGCATGCTGTTTTCTTGCATGTTCATGATGGCTTCAGAAATCTTGACATCAATAGGATCCATGACTGATTCAATGTTGAATGGTCCCTCTAATCTCTCCGCTACCAGAAGCATAGCATCTGTTAAAACACAAAGCAGCCATTCCCTTAAAGAAGGGATACCTTTGGGTACCTCAGGCAGACCAGCAGTGCTGGCTGCAGGTGTGGATACCAAGCACTCCTGAGCAGAGTCTGGGGGGACGTGTGGCAGCAGCACTCTGAAGCCTGCACGGCAGCTTCCCAGCTGTCAAAAAATCTTCCCCTACTGCTGCCACCACAAAAAACCAAACTGTAAAAGTTACATTGATATTAGTTGCCATAGCATTATCGAGCTTGGGGTAAAATTATTTTACACAGCTTCTCGAAGCAACCAGTGCTCTGGAGTGTACTTCTGTAATCTCCTTCCCAAGAAAAAGCAGGATGATAGAAATGAATCCCTGGGGTATGTTCTTAGAGTTTGTGTGAGATGATGAAAACTTTGATATGATATATCAGGGTGTTATAATTAAAGCAGCTGTTCTTTCCGACCTTAATGATCTCATTTTCTTGCAATATGAACAGCAGATGAATATTGGATTTCTGCTGTAGTATATAGGTATAAACCATGTTTGCCTTGCTACATTTTCAAAACATGGTTGTAAGCTGTATGTAGAAACATGTATTTTTGTATGTTTTGGACTAAAATAAAAAAGTTTGCTTACTTTACATTAGAGTCCCTCTCCAAAATAATTTAATCTTTTGATGTTCATTAACAAGTAAAAAACAAGCAACTGAACAGAAATTAATGTCAGTAAAAAATGTTTTGTCATACATCAGATATATTTGTCTATACACAGACACAAACTTATCACAATTTATGGCAATAGCCATGTGATAAACTGGATTTACAGTAAACCTTTGATCATATTTGGTCCTTGTCTCCTATGTTAGATTTAAAGTTTTCAGCAACTAATTAGCTTTAAGCAGATGATGCTTGTAACTTTAACACGACAAACAAAAATCTTCACATGCTCTCTTCTTTATAAATCAGACTTAAGCTCCAGAAAGTACCAGGCAGACTTCCTTCTGAAATAGACCCATGTCTGCTTTGCTGTTTGTTAGCACCAGTCCCACAGCAGCTGTGTGGATCTATGGGGCTTCCCATAGATCTGACAGCAGTGCTTGTTGGCTCCACACTTGGCTGCAAGTCACAGAGCTTTGTTCCAGCCTGCATGGCCATATTCTCCTTCCCCACAAAAGCGCAAGTGCATGGAGGTATGGGAAGAAGCAGCTGGTGTCTCACTCCGGCAGTTGAGACCCACACTTGTGCGCACAGCCTCGCCTGAGGACTGCATTATGTTGTTTAAATGCTGTCAATGCATACCTAAAAATCCCACTGAAACTGAAATTGCTTGGCACCTAAACACTTCTGCAAATTTACTTCTAATACTTCACAGTACTTTTAGGCTGGAAAGAGTGTAATGCCAGTTATTTGGAGTGAGGTGTATAGTACTTGTTGCTAACTGTGAAAAATGGTGAGATGATAGGAAATTGGTTTCAAGCAGAGGTGTTATTTGGCCTGCACATTATTTTAAAATTCTTTAGTTTATATCCTTTCCAGTGGGAAATGGTGAAAATGGGAACTACCTCTGACAGAGGAAACAGTTTTCATACACACAAAGACACACACATACACATACACATGCACAGACATACAGATTGCTGCAAGAAGTTAGCAGTTTTTCCACATGCAAAAAAAAAAATAGAGAATTTGTAAGTGTGGACTCCTATGAAGTATTTTCTTCATCACACGTTCAGAAGGACTTGTATAAAATATTGATGCTTTAGTGCTTTGTGAGCAATATGATCAGCCTAAATCCTAGGTGCCACAACCAGGACTAGGCATTGTTAGGGCCTTGGTGGCTGGATTTTGGTAGTTTACTTCAAGACTAGGGTTAAGATTCGGGTTGCTGCGTAAAACAGCCAAAAGGTGGATTTTGGGTCTTTTTGGTTTGGTTTGGTTTGGTTTTTTTGGTGGGACTAGACTACATCTTAAGTTAAGGACAGGTGCCTCTTTGTATGAGTCCACTTTATTTTGGCAACTAGAAGGTTGGACAAGTCTGGTGCTAAGAGTAGTACATGTTCTGTGCTGAAGCAGAGTTCAGTAAACAGGTAATTGCTGGAGATCCCTCATGAGAATGGGTAGTGGCTTGAGTCCACTTGCTGTTTCTTCTGATGGCATGGGGCACGTTCTGAATTAAATCTTGATGTGAAATCTCAGCTATGTGGCAGAAGAGTGCATCATCTTTAACTGTACAGCCACAGTTTTAATTTAAGAACAGCCTTTCCTCAAGCAAAGTGCCTTCAAATTCAAAATTAATAGCTCTAGGAGAAGCAAACTAAAAATCTGTTCCTGGCTTAGACAGTTTGTATCTTTAGAAAGATATCCTTTAGTTCATCACCTTCTATTTTCTGAAGCTTAAGCTTATCCATAGACTTAGTTGTTATATATATCTATATCTACATTTATATCTACATCTATATCTAATCTAGCTATATCTAGATCTAGATCTAGATCTATAAGTATATCTATCTCTTAGTCGTTGTTAAGGAAGTGGGCAAAGCCTGAGGAATGTGGGTAATTCCTGGCTGCCGAAGGTGAGCTTTTTGTTATGCTGAGCTCCTCCTTTCTTTGATATAGTATGGTGTAGGTCTGATGGCGGTTTCAAGAGCTGGGGTTCAAGTTGGAGTCAAGTTTATGTTTCAATCACATGGGCTATAGCTTTATCCTATCGCTCTATATAAAGGAAAGGAAGAAAATGAGAGAAAATAAAAGAAAATAAGAGAAAAGAGAAAAATCAAGTAGTAAAACCCTGCTTGTCAACATTCTTTAATTTCTGTCTCCTTCTCTGACTTGGAATGAATCTGGACCACTCCAGGCAGCTATTCATAACTTAAATCTGTGGAGAAGCTACCCAGAAGCAGTGAGAGGCTATGAGCCAAGAGTGACACTTGACATTAGAGCCTTGTGAACTTTTATTTAGTTAGATCTTAAGGATATGGCTGGGGAGCAATGGGTTAAGGGAAAAACATAATTTGAAATATCCACACCTTTACTGATGACAAGTGCATCTTTATATCAGCAGTTTATATTTTCATTTTGGGGTTAGAGTGTGGGATAGGAGTAATGCTGAAGTAGAGGCCTATACAGGGACACATTTGAAGAGTCTGAGAAATGGATTAAATGCTGTGACAAGAGATGTTTGAAGGGCTGAAGTAAAACAGGTTTCTCCCGAAACATTATTTCTGAGGCTGACACAACCTGTGCTTCCAGTTAAGGCTCATTTTAGGGATCAGCTCAGACTAGAAATCTTGGACAGTTGCACAGTTCAGATGAGTTCTTGCACAAATGGAAAATTAATGTTTGAGGACTCGTTTTTACTTCAGTTTCACAGCTGTATGGAGCCATGGCTGACTTAGCAGTGACTAGGCTGCTGGGTTAGTCTTCTCTCCTTCTGGTAGGAGTACTATAAACTCAGTCTGTCAAAAGAGGATGAACAAGTGCCACTTCTATGAATGCCAAAATTATTTTATCCTCTGTCTGACTAAGCTCATCCTTCTACCCTTTCTATAACCATCATGCTGTTCCTAACTAAATCAAACATATCCAGATGATACCTGACAGCCACAGACTGAGAGAAGCCTGGAAGAACAAGGTACTCTTATTATTCTGAGTGTTCAGGCCCCTTGGGAACAAACTTACTACTGTATTTAACTAGCTTGAATCTAGTAATTTTTTGAGTTAGGCCTCAGATTTAAATTAGGACTGAATTTTTCATCCATAACATTGATTTCTAGGAAGAAACACTGCACAGTGTTTAAGGTGAATCGCTCTCGTGGAAAATATTTCCCCAGGTCATCAAGCAGAATTTTCTTTTTTGCCAACTTTATTAGTCACTTGTACAGTTCCATATGAGCACGTACAATATATACGTTCCAGCTACCCTGTGCAATTAAGAGAAATGGAAGCTGTTAGGTTGAATATAGGGAAAATCAGATGAAATGTAAGCACCTGAGATTTGACAGGACAGTCAAAATGTTGTAATGGTCCTCACCAGACTGTAGCTCTTCAAATCTATAATCATGTATCAACAAACACAACAGTGTTGTCCCAAGTCCTTTCTTTTTTTCTAAAAATATTATGAATATTATTACATGAGAAGCTGGAAACATTTCAAAATGAAGTTAAGAAAATGTAGATGCCTAGTTTATTTCAGTGTGAATCTGAATGGGCTTAATAATTTCTCAATCACCTCAAATAGTAGATATTGGGAACTTAATTATTGTTTGTGCTATAAAAATCTGAAAACTGATTGACTACATGTTTTTTATGTTGTTAATATACTTGGACTGTATTGTTCAATTACATATGTTCTTTATTTTTCCTCTTTTGTATTTTTCCAAATCTGCTTTCTTAGGTTCAGTAAGTCTTGCCACTCCATACACTATAGCATTTGGGAAAAAACTGGCATCTAGCTGCCAGCGGGGGTGAGTGGATCAGGAACTTGGTTTAGGTAAGTCATTTTTGTGCTATGGGTTTGTCAGGGACTTGGAAACAATAGACATGACTAATTGCTCACCTGAGGACATAGGCTTGCCAAATGGTCCTGATAAAGTGCAGAGCATATGGCACACCAGGGTCACCATCAGTGCTGCTGCTCTTGGCTTCTCCTGGATGCTCAAAACAGGAGCGGAGACCTTCCTGATGCACTAACTCCCCCAACTCTACTGAAGGCCTAGGGTGTAGTCCAGGGCACTCCAACATGTCTCTGCTAGCTGAGCACAGCAGCTCTCTTTAGCTGTTTTATATTACCTTATCCATATCAAGAAATACCACAGGTATTTGACAGTGGCTTTTGGAAGGACATTGTTTCATTTTAAGCTGTATATATGAGAGAGATCCTGAAGAAATTTTTTGTCTACTTCACAGACTTATTTTTTTGAGGTTTTATGGGTGCCATTGTAATGAGAAGCACAGGAGAAAACTGGTCATCATGCTAAGTCATTTATTGTATAACTTAAAAATTCAGAAGACCAGGTGTGAATTTCAAGCTATGGAAATACTTTATAAGCTGTAGGCATCTCCAGAAAAAATAATGGATAGACTAACAGTATAAATAGACAAGAATCTGCTTCTGTTTCCTTGGAAATGCATCAAGCAACCCTCTTATTATCTTGATACCAAAAGTGATGTCTACGTGTTTGTGTTAGATTTCTTTCAGGGCAGTTTCCCAGAAAACTTCTTAGTGAATTCGAGAGTGAAATAAAAGGAGCAGGGACAATGACATTGATTTGTGAGACATCTGACAAGCCACCCCCGCCACCCCCCCCCCCCCCCCACCCACAAACAAAAACTTTTCATAAA
>VZTE01005077.1:1320133-1420339 GCA_013397775.1 Eulacestoma nigropectus | reverse complement strand
CCCCCCCCCCATTAGACTGAAATACAAATTTCTTGTAAGAACAATCAGTGCCTCCTTTTTCTTGGCCCCTTTCTATCATCAGGAAAATGCAAGGAGGGTCTGATAGGGAAAACTCACGAGGCTGATAAGGAAAGGCATTTTTAGGGTCTCTCTTAATTTGGCTGTGACATCAGTTTTTCTTTTCATGCACATTGTTGTTCTTCTACTTCAAAATTATCAGTGCGATTCCAACAGTGGCTGTACTTCCCCTAGGGGAATCCAAAGAAGAATCTATGGATGAAGTCTATAAATTTTGTTTCTTCATGGAAACAAAGAATGGTAAAATACTAAATTGCATGTCCTTCACAAAATTTTAAGGTATATTTTGTTTTGGGAAAAAAAAAGGAGAAAGATCTTATCTTAAATTTCCTATTAGGAGTTCTCTATTTTTGTTCTATGTATGTGGTCTTACACTTATTTATGGAGAATTGCAAAGTGCTTGTTCCCAAAGTTGCTGGTGAAAGAAAGTAAGGGTAAATTTTATTTGTGAAACTTCAAAAGATTTGTCTATGGACAAGTCCATAGATTGCTGATTAATTAGTTGTAAACAGACTGAGAAACCTGTTGCAGTTGACTATGACCTTGAGAGTGGCAATGACTGTTTTGGAAAAGGATATAACTGTTGATATGCTGGGCTGCAAGGCAGGGATCATTTGGTAGCTTCCCAACCTTCTGACCAAGGGCAAGGGGAGGCAGGAGTCTGGACTGTATTTACTAGATCATGTAGGTAAAACTCAGTGAGGTTTCCATCATGACACTAAATATAAATGGTGGTCATAAAATCTTTAGAGCGTTAGATGGTAAACTAATGAAACAAATTAAAAACTAAAAATTGAAAAGTGAAATATGGGTACATATTGACTTTTTATAAATATAACATCAGTGGAAATACATCCCCGTAATACTCTGCCAAAACTTTTACTGCTAGATTGTGATTTACTAAAAAATTCAAGAAGAGGAAAGTAAAACTCTACCTCACATTTAAGGGAGGTAATAAGAACTCCTCTCAGGAAATCAGAGTAAGGCATGATCGTGATGCCAAAACTGCTCTCTTCCTTAGGGTCCACAGTCCCTTTTTCAAATTTTTATTCATATTAGAACTGTGTATGGTTCTATCCTGATGAGGTTAAATTGACACATTACAGATTTCCTCTCGGAGTATCATTAAGCTCCACATATGCTTTATACTTTGGCATAATAACATTATTATTTTCTACATCCTGCTTTATTTTATTTTGTGGTGGGGTTTTTTGTTTGTTTGGGGTTGTTTTGTTTTGTTTTGTTTCATGGGAGAAGGCACTTTTCTTAAAATTCATGTTGCACTTGTGCAAAAGGGATCTCAGTATTTTTATTTGGAAATTCAGTTAACAATAACCAGTTAAGCTTCTCTCTGGAAATACGCAGGCAAATGACTTGTCAGTCCTTGCCTGAGCAAAACATAAGAAACTGCTGGATGTGGGGTAAGACTTTTCTGGAGGTAAAAATTATCAGCATAGGCAGCTGAACAAAACAGGGAGCAATGGGGAAAACATGTCTGGGGTGGGTTGTTTACATGGGAGGAAACAAGGGCAAAGAAAGATGGAATAAGGTGCACTAAGGAATAAGCATGAGAAAATAGGTGGAAGAGGGCATATGAAAGAGGCCATCTGGAAAAACCACTGGTAAGCAAACTTGTCAGCTGCCTGATCACTGCAGTCTGCTCTATATCCTTACTAGACTCTATTCTTAACCATTTTCTGGTTGAGAATCATAGCATGGTTGTGCAGAGTATTCTCTGTGTGTGTGTTTGTGTGTAATGTGCTGACAGCTAGCTTCAAGCCAATGACCCTGTGAGTAGGAGACCAGCAGCAGGAAAGACCTGAGGTTTCTGCTGGACACTCGGTTTAGTCTGGGTGCAGAGTCTGGATGGTCTTGAGGTCTAGGCTATGGTTCAAGGGAGTTGGTTCAAGACACGTGCATGTGTGTGAGTAAAGGGGTCTGCACGCAGCTCCCAAATGAACTGCCACTGGGGCAGTCTGACAGGGATCCATTCACCCTCTAATCCCTTCTGAGCTTACCATTTCTGCACATCATCCTTGAGCACGGAGTTCTTCAAAGGAGTAGTGCAGAAGGATGCACTCCGGAAGGTGCCTAACTTTACAGAGTACAACCAAGAAACGGAAAACTCCATTTCAACTTCTTTTCCTGCTGTGAGCAGGCTTAAAATTTTTCGTTCTGGAAAAACACCTTAACCACCTCTGCTATTCTAAAGTACCCAATAGCTCTCCTTTTAATGTTGTTTCTATGGAATACTTAGCTATTCTGGACAGAAAGATCGTATTTAAGGCACATAATTAAGCTGGGGTGAATCCAGTTTTCTGGCTTATGCTTGAAGAGCTGATGTCTGAAGGATGATGTAATGAAATTATGTCACAAGTTCTTTCAGGAGGGACTAGAATCCAGAATTGTCCCTGCCAGGTTAATTACCAACTAATTAAAAGGCAAACTTTAAAAATGAGTGTATATAATCAGATCTAGTTTTTTATTTTCTACATTTCACTTAGAAGAATGTACAGATTTAAGAATTAAAATATGGTTTTTGATATTTCTTATCAGCTATGTAGCCATGTTGGTTCATGACAGTATCACTTACTCTTCCCTCAAAATAAAAAGGAAAAAAAGAATTGTCAACAGTATGAATAAACTAGAAGAATTTTTTATTACTGCTGCTGGGTTTGTATCTGTCTCTTAGGTAGAGCAGCTCAAGAAATTACGATATATGTATAAAAAGTTATTGACATGCAATTGTCATCTTTTTGCATCTGATAGAAACAAAATGAGTTTTGTTGGGTGAACTGCAGTTTCACTAGATTTTTTTTTTGAGTATTTCACATAGCATACATTTTTCTACTCTGTATTGAAAAAAATGGCAATATAAAAATTATTTTTCTTCTGTGTCTTTCTATAACGTTGAGGAATTCTAAATAATTTAGTACACTGTTATTAGATCATGTCTTATTTTTGTTCATGTATGCGAAAAGAAAATAGCAAAGACTAGGCAAAATGGCAATCCTTGTCTACTATTCGTAGTCTTCCACTGCCTATAGTAGCTGAATGCAAGATGTTCTTCTGAACTGGACTTTCAGCTAACATTATTGCTAAATGTTGAGGATTCTGTCTGAATGTTTGACATGCATCAATTAATAAAACATAAGACATTTCTAAAAGCTTTGCCTTGTTGCTTTTCCCATATGCCAAGAGATATTTAAATGGTCTTATTGTCAGTCACAGGAAATGTTAGTAAATAAAAGAACCCCCATTGATGCATGCCTGTATGCTACCTGCCATAGTTAATGAAAATTTGTATTAACATAGACTAGTGTGCATAATTCTTTTAAGATAGGTGGAGTTCGGAATACTGAAAAAAGTCCATTTTTCTGACTCTTCAACCATTTCAGCCCATCTCATCAATGAAAAGAACAAATCATAGCCTGAAATTTCCTATTACATTTAAATGTATCCTTAGTAAAAATCTCCTGGGTGTATAGTTTGCATTATCTTTATACAGTCAAAGACATTAGAACCTCAAAGATGTTTTCAGCCATTCCAATGCCCATGCAGAGTTACAACCATGAAATAAATTCCCTAGAGATCTATGCAGAAAAATTTTAAAGTCGCTTTTCTACAGTCTTCTGACTTTTTTAATGAAAGCTATTTCACTGTCTGCTGTACATCACTATCAGAATATTTGTCCAGCTATGTGGTGTATTTTTTCTGCTGCTTAATTTAGCTCAACTATTTCTAATAAGCTACTTCATATAATCTTAAACAGTTCTATTATTTCTTGGTTTTTTCATCCTTCAGATATATGTATACATTTATCATGTCTTTTAGTTTGTGTTTGGTCATACTTTCCATGTTAATTTTCTTATTCTGTTTTCATAAGTGATTTCCTCAGATCTTTTCCTGTTTTATTTCCTTTAAAAGAGCTCTCTAGTATTGTGGTGCCTAGCACTAATTAAAATTTTAGAGTTGGATCTCATTAATGTCGTTTTGCAGACGTCCTTTTTGTTCCATATGTATGACTCAGAAAACTTCCTTGATTCCCTTGATGTATCTGATTTCCTTATCCCCTCCATCACAACTGATTTATAATTCATATTTCCCATGTCAGTCCTGACACATTTTTCAAGTGTCTCCTTATATTCAGAATTTACAGTGAATATAATTTCTACACTGGTTTTTATTTTCTTCCCTACTTATAATTCTAAATTTTGTGCAGTAGAGCTTTTTCCAACCTTGACAGAATTTATGGTACATTTTAAAACACATAATTAATGACCTGTTCATTATCTCTTCTGGGAAATTGACACATATTTTACTTTTATAAGAAGTTTGTTTCAAAAAACTTTTAGTTATTTCAAGAATAACTTCACCCTTTAGCAGCATCTAATCTATACATAGCATAGAATCTTATCTTAGAATCTTATCATAGCATGGCTTGGATTGGAAGGCACCTTAAAAATCATCAAGTTCCAACACCCTGCCATGGGCAGTGACATCTTTCACTTGACCAGGTTGCTCAGAGCCCCATCCAGCCTGGCCTTGAACACTTCCAGGGATGTGGCATCTCCCGTTTCTTTGGGCAACCTGTTACAGTGCCTTACCACCCTCACAGTAAGGAATTTTTTCCTAATATCTAATCTAAACCTACTTTCTCTCACTTTGAAGCCACTTCCCCTTGTCCTGCCACTACATGCTCTTCTAAAAAGTTTCTCTCCACCTTTCATAATCTTTCTACTACTAAATGTGGTGGTATCTATGACGTTAATGTCTTCTTCTGCAAAAACCTAGTTTAAACCTACCAGACTCACGTCCTTATTGGCAGTTTACTGAAGGATGTTGGTCATCATTCTATTTTTTTCTTTTCTATGAATAATTTTTCTTTTTCATAGTCCTTGTCTACCACTAGATGTATGTTCAGTGCTACATTATCAATGAATTTTTAGCCATTCTTTCGGTTAAAAGGGTCCAGTGGATGCCCACCTAGATGATGAAAATATTGGAGATAACTTTTGCTCCAGAGACATTTTTAACAGACTCCACAGGACCTTAACTCAAGACATTCCTACTGTTACCTTTTCATAAACTGGGATTAGGGGTAAACAGCAAGGTATTCACCCTAGTGTTACTGTTCAGGAGAGTATATATGAAGACTGACCTAGAAAATCTGAGAAGGACCTCATGATACTGAATGACTGAGCAATAAAATGGAACCAAGTGAGGAGTATAAGAAAACAACAAAAAAATCCTAATATCTTTTAGGCAATGAAGGGTTTTGAGATGACCACTGCCACTCAAAACTAAGGTTTTCAGTTCATGCTACCATAACATTGTCTTAGCAATCATCAGAAAACCTCACACTGAATATCTGGAATAACTAGAGAAGGAAAAGACAACAAAAGAAAAGAGGATTATAGTTACAGATAAATCTACAGTGAAATAACATCATGGATAGCGCATTGCAGAAGAAGTGATAAATGAAAGCTTATAAAATAGGACACAAACCATAATCTAACATTCTACAATCCTGAATTAGAAGAATTACCAGAGGATGCAACAGTGGCCAAAATTGCGGGTGACATGAGGGTGTCTTAAGGTTCAGTGCTTATTCCAGTACAGGAAAGGAGATGTAGAATATTAAACTAGAGGATCACATTTTATTAATTTCTTAAAGTTATAATAAGGATAATTTGCTAATTCCAAGTATATATGGCAAGTTCCTTAGTGTTGTCATCTTCTCAAAGAATAACTGGATGATCCTCAGTTTCTTTGGTAAATTCAACCTTTATTTCCTCTGAATCAAAGAAAACCCTTGCCCCTGTTTCATGCGGGAAGCCACAGTTGGTGTTAAAAGTCTGAAATACATACTTCCCAGGTACCAGTGCCAGGTTTTTAAATAGACATCCTACGACTAACATCTTTCCTGCTACTTTGTCAGTAAGATGACTTTATGCCTTTCCTTGCCATAAATAAACAATCAACCTATGACCCTCTTTGCTGGCATGAATCCATCCCAATGGAGCAGCTCTTAGGGAGGTGTCACACACAGGTGCACAGACAAAATTGATTTTTGCCTCTCATTTTATTGATTAATATGGAAATGTACTGCGGATATCTCATTGCATTTAAAAGCCTGCCACAATGCAGAGAATTTTGAGATGCCTAATAGCATTTTCTCCCAGCAAGTCTCAATGCAGCAAATAAAAACAGTGGGGTTTTTTTCCCAGTGATAAATGTTTGAATCCCAAATGATTGCATACATCAAGGCTGTCACAAATCAATGCTGTTGGCATGACTATTTATTGTTTTGACATTCCTCTTGAAAGGAAAGAGCAATATCTCTATGTTTGCCTAGCTGCACTAACTATATTACAGGGATGAAACAGAACTAATCAATAGGATAGGGACAACGTTATAAAAATCCTACAGTTGAGCTCCTTAATTCTTCCAAATTATCTGTGTCCTGATCTTTTAAGTGATTGGGGGATCAAGAGTAAAAATGTTTGTCCAGTCTAGAGAAGGTCAAAGTACTATAAAAAGTTAATGCTCATCACGAGGCCACTTGTCTGATATGCTGTAATCACCATAAATATTAGTAATAACACACAACAGTATTTTGCAGAAAATAAAAAGTCTGTTCCCACTACAACTTTCACAGCAGGAACAAAAATGCTTTTGACTGGGGGTGAGAAATTAAAAAATGGAACATTTTCCACAGAAAGACTGCTGTCTGGCTGCACATTGCTGAGGCTTCCAGGCCAGTGGCCAGGGAACCACTGCATTAATTCTCCCTCAAAAATTTTTGATTATCTAAAATGAACATTTGCCAAAAGAAAAAACCACCACCAAAAAAAATTCATCCAACAGCTCCAGTTTCATCCAATGGTGATTTACGAACATGAATTAACTCTATTTCCCCAAAAGACTGCTGAATGTCATAAAACTGGACTAGGAAATCTAGGGAGATATGGGGATATTTTGGGATCAATTTTCGGTAACTTTGAGTTTTAACCTCTTCTTTCAATTCTAAGCACTTAGTGGAACAGTCCTCCCTGGCTCCCTGAACACTAAATGTGGAGATGTAGTCAGCTCTGGAGACCTCTGGAGAGAGATTCCATCCTCCCAGTTTATTCAGGGGTTAATTTTGCTGTGAACTTACTCATACTGCATCCCCTCTTCAGGAGCTTTGTGTCTCTGCATTCAAGGCTCTGCACAGCTCTGTCCCACCCTCCTTGCCCAACTGAGCTCCTCCTCAATGATCTGTGCTGGAGATCAGCCTTCATGAAACTCCTAATCTTTGTATGCATCCACTTAATCCAGCTCCTCTTCTTACTAGAATAACAAATGTTGATGAAATTCTGCTATCACTAACCCAGCTATAGCCCTGGGATATGAAAACTGATTTCATTGCATCTCTTCTTGTTCCTTCCAGACATAAGCAAGAACAGGGTGCAGATCCAGTAGCACATTAAGGAAGAAATGTTAGACTCTGTTCTATGTTGTTGTACACACAGTTTATTGCTGTAAAAAAGTAACACTGACTTCAGATTTTCTGAATGCAAAAGTGTAACCCCAAACACGTAACCTCTAAATGCTATATGTTTTAAAGAAGACATTAAGGTTATTATTAATACTTCTATCTGCCAAGAATAGGACATGACCCAAGGCCTAATAAAATCACAAAGACTCTTTTCAATAATTTGTTTTGGAGAAAGCTGTTCATTCCTATTCTCAGTTTTTTCAGAAAAAATCCAATTTTTTTTCCAGTTGGCTGAGTGTATGAAAGGAAATTAACAACTATTATTCCCAGTTCTGCACCGATATCTGTGGACAGTGCTGTACAGAAACGAGCATGTTTTGGCATGACAGGATTACGTGGTAATGAAGTTGATGATTTTGTTCCTATTAAACAAAATAAGCCATGCCAGTTTTGGCTCTGTTCAAAACATGGGTGAAAAAAAATCAATGTTTGTCAAACGGAATAGGACAGTATCTATGGAGCAAATAGTTTACCATGGTTTCAGAAAAGAAAAAAAGTGAGAAGACAGAAAAAAGAACAGCAAACACTACTCTAAAAGTTGATATAGAAATGACTGCTTTCTTAAAATACTGTTTACAGGTATCATTTTTTCAAGGAAAAATTAGGAAAAATGACATCATCTGACACTGGTATGTGCTCCACCGTACACTGGATTCTATCTGCTCTGTGGGGAAATCTTTTCACAGACACCTAAGATTGCTGATATTCAGTAACTAAAAAGGCCTTCAAGGTCAAGTGTGTTCCACTTTAGCTAAGGGAAAATTTAAGACTCATTTTTTGTCCACACTATTTCCCACACGCTCTATACAAAAAGATAACAGTTAACAATATAAATAAGGATGATTAACTTGGTAGTATCATGTTCCTCTACCAACCAGGAAGGAAAACCAAAAGACTTTTATAATACTTACATCAGCCTAGCAACATCCTTTCACCTTAAGCAGGCAGATACCATTTATATATCCCACCCTAAGGTGGGGTCTCTGCACTTGTGAGACCCAGCCTGGAGTACTGCATCCAACTCTGGGGCTGCCAGCATAAGGAAGACATGGACCTGTTGGAGTGGGTCCAGATGAGAGCCATGAAGTTCAGGTTCATCTTGGAGAAGAAAAGGCTCCAATTAGACCTTAGAGCAGCTTTTCAGTACCTAAAGGGGCCTGCAAGAAAGCTGGAGAGGAAATTTTCACAAGTGGATCTCGTGATAGGACAAGGGGTCGTGGCTTTAAATGAAAAAGGGTCAGTTTAGAATAGATATTAGCAAGAAATTTTTCCTATTAGGAAATAAGGGTAGCGAGGCACTGAAACAGGTTGCCCAGAGAAGTTGTGGATGTCCCACCCCTGGAAGTATTCAAGGGCAGGTTGGATGGGGCCCTGAGAAACCTGGTCTAGTGGAAGGTGTCCCTGCCTATGGCAGGGACACTGGAACTAGGTGGTCTTCAAAGTCCCTTCCAAAGCAAACCATTCTATTATTCTATTATATTTTCTTTTGGAAAAGCAGGTTAGACAGCTGTCTGTGTCAAAGGTAAGTTGCACAAATGGAACTAGAACAAACCTGTCCTTTTGGTGATATTTACTCAAACCATGGAACAGAAATATTTACTTTGATTATTTCAAATATTTCTCTCTCTCTCTATGGAAACATAACAGCCAATAAATTCAACTTACTCCTTGCCCTAACTTTATTGCTTAACTCTTTTGATTTATTTTTTTCATCCAAATATTTGTGTGCTTAATGTTAGTTTACACAAATAACAGTAGAGAAGTTTCCACTCATGAACAAATTATTGTGTCTGTGTTTCAGATGAGTTTGTTCAGCCTTGTCACACATCCAAGACCACGTCTTGATGGAAATGAGACAGAAAAATGTTACTAAAACATCAGTCATTTAGATGCAAAAAAGACAATACATGAAAAGATAGTCCCTACTTTTTCGTTTGATAAGAACGAATCTCACTAACTTAAAATGGAAAAGGGTCTGGCAAGGAAAGAACATGAGAAGTTTGTATATCTCTATTACAGCTCTTACTACAAAGCTTTTCCTTTCTTCATTCCTCTGGGAAGGCTAGAATATATAATCAAGGACTGGAAATACATTTGCTGTGAACTAAGTGGTCAGTTACAAAAAAAACCAAACCAAACCAAACAAAAAAAACTCATACTTGTGGTTTCCTTTAGTTTAAACGGTTCAGTAGAAATGAAAATTCTCTTCTGTTTATAAAAGCTGTTCTTTGAAATGTAGTGAAGAAAGATTGCAGTCACGACATGATCGCATACTTCTGGAGAGCTGCCTGAAGGAACAACGAGGAACACAGGAGTGTTCATGTGTCTCCTCAGGCACTTTCTCCTGTCCTTCTGCTATCCTGGATGCATGACACAGTCTGGATATCTACATGGTGTAGTGAAAAAGAGGACTTCGATGGTATGCATGGAGGAGGGTAACTTTCAAGAGAGTCCAAAAATGAGAAAGCAGTATCAGAAGACAGGCCAACTGAGCTGCCCAGCTCAGGATACAGTCACAAAACCCATTTAAGTCAACTGAAAAAAGGGCCTATTCTCCTCCACACCACTGAGGACAAAATTTCATCCTGCTCTGTGCCAGCACTGATGCTCATGGAATAGAGAGATGGATTCAGGGAGAGATGGAGGTGGTTGGAAACAATCTCGGGTTCATTTTCAGTATGATGTGATCTGCTGCAGAGCAGACAAAAAGATGATGGGAATGGGAAGAAGCTTGCCTTACAAAAGGCAGCTCACATTAGAGTGGCTTTTACAGGTGTCCAAAGTGGTGTTGCCATCCCTGTCAGGTTCTCAAGTGGCTCCTGCCAGCCCAGGTGTTTGCAGGAAGAGGTGCCTGCAGGCCTGGACCATGGGTGCACCCAGCAGCATGCTGAGGGGGTTGGAAGGCTGTGACCATGTGAGTGCT
Organism: Eulacestoma nigropectus; assembly: GCA_013397775.1. NCBI lineage: Eukaryota > Metazoa > Chordata > Aves > Passeriformes > Eulacestoma > Eulacestoma nigropectus. The sequence continues at coordinate 1,409,795 of VZTE01005077.1, read as the reverse complement.
ACAGACTTCCTCTGTAGCATCAAGAGCAGCTCTGGAAAAGGATGTGCATGCTGCAGGGAGAAATATTTCCGGAAGGGTGTAGTGGGAACAGCACACTGGAGAGAGGCTGCTTTGCGGAAGTTGAAATATAGAGGATTTCCATGGTGCTGGAAACAGCAGCCAAAGCCAGAACTGTTACAGCAATGTGAATCAGCTGCAAAAGACAGGCCACAGCAAAGGGCTGACAGAATGGCACCACGGCACTGTGAAAACTGTTTCAAGAACAAAGTTCTAGCCTGTTTCTCCTTCTCAGTTGGGCCCTTCTGCTCATCTGCTATTCTTAGACTTCTGTTATTCTACAGTAACCACTGTGTGCTTTGAAAATGCTTAGGAAGTTCTGAATGCCTCCACAGAACAAATTAAAAACAAAATATCAACAGTAAAATGACATCTTGATATGTTAAGACAGATTCATAAATGTATGTCTTTCAGTGAATGCTGGATGTAAAAATGATTTGTTTCTAAAACAAAAAGGTGCTCATAAATCGTTCTCAGTTTAAACAGTCAATGTTTTTTAATCCTTTTTATTTTCTGAAGAAGCAGGAAAGTATAACAATAAATGCTGATTGGAAAGGGCATAACGAGTTATGGTCTAGCTTGTGTTCATTCCAGCTCCCTAACTTTGTTGGCTTGAAAAAACGGTGAGCAGGTTGCGATAGTAGATTGATGGTTTCTTCTGGATGATTAAAGAAAAAAATCCACAATAAAGGGGATGACTGGAGGAATCTCAATCCTGCCCACATTAAGAATAAAACAATTATTTATTCATGGAGACAGAGGCCATTAAAGACATATTTATTCTGGACTTTTTTTTTGTTCAGTTAAACATGGATTTTTATGTTTATTGTCACTTATGATACATTTAAGCATTTCTGATATATGATTGCTTTGTAGAGCTTCATGCTATTTGAAAGAATCTAATTTCTTAGATAAATACTGTCATTAGGCAGTTATTTATCCCTTTCCCATTAGGGCATACACTTTGATTAGTAGTTTCATGATTTGCTTACCAAAGAGATTGCACTGTGTTGTGCACGTTCCTGAAAATCAGATAAAATACCCTTGTTCATATTCAGCTTCACTGTTTCACACTCAGCTCACCAGTTTCTATCAATCACTTCCTCACATTCTCCCTGAACTCTTAGATAAGTCGTCAACAAAAAACCCACCAGTCTACGCGTGCTTTGCAAATCCTTTCTCTTAAAAGTACATAACATCATGTATGGATATCTCCAATTCCACCTTACCCAAACCACTGCTTGATGGCATGGAAAATAAGATAATGACAGCCCAGTCTGAAGTGTACAGCACCTTGTCTGTTCCTACAGTAGGCAGTAGATCGTGCATGCATAGTTTAGGGGAAAGAAAAACGTCTCTGATGGCAATTGCATTTTTAACTCTTGGGTCACACATTGAAAAAACTCCTAGATACTACTAGAAGATTTACAGTGCATTTAATTTTGTTTCAAAATTAACAGCAATTTCCTTCACATCCAATTTCCGTCCAAATATGATGCACGAATTGGATGAGGTCACCAGAAAGACATTTTATTTAACAAGAGTTTATCTGAGTTTGAGGCAAGAGAATAAACAGACACGTCTTTTATTCCAGACGGTAAAGAAGTACAAGAGGCCACATATCCAAGGCTACTGAATTACTGGGTGAAAGTGTTTGTTTTCATATCAAAAGACAGTTGTCTTCCAGTCCTTAAGCTTTCTATAAAAGGCCTCTCTACAGTGCAGTACAAGGCATGTGGGTAGCAATCCTTCTTTGCAGATAAACCAGGAGAAAAGTTCATCCAATAGAGGGAGGGAGGGCCACCCAAAGAACCTCGTATCGGCTTAGTCTCCCAGAAGAGAGTTATTGCAGTCTTGTTAGTAATGCCAGCAAAGGAGCCAGGGATCTACTGGAAAATGCAGCAGACTGCAGAGAACTGCAGACAACATGGATTAGGGCTGTATTTCGGGGATGAATGTCTTGCAGCTGTTAGGTAAGGCATCTCTCTAGCCAGAGCTGATGAATCCTGCAGCACAGAACTGCAGAACAGAGGGCTTTCTCCAAGTAATGATCCATCTGTTTTCTTGTAACAGTTTTAAAAACTTAACAACTTTGTTTTAATGCTTTTCTTATTTCATGTTTCACACTGTCCATAATGCACTGATAATGGCACATGTCATGAGACCTTTCCTTCAGCTGTCATAATTTTTTTTAAAGTAAAAGATCAAAGAATTATAATTGCAAAGTCTGCTCTGATTCATCTGTTACTTAAAATGTGCAGTGAAGGGTGTAAAAATAGTTCCCTCTTTATATTGACTTTAGTGAGACCTATTTTTGTCATTTAGATTACTGAGGCTGTTTAGAGTATTTCCACAAAGAAGATGAGAGTTTTACCCATTTGGATGTAGATACACTTGTATTTTGTAGGGCTGTGCTTCATTTATGTACAACAGTTTACATACTCGTGTGCACACACACGTACATCTGCCAACATGCACGTACAAATTTCAGCATTGAAAGTGCAAGTAAATAAACCCTTTAGACATACAAATGCATATCTGGCTGCAAAAATCAGTATCTGGTTGCTAGTTGCTAGCACCAAGCTATGGCAAATAAACTCAAAAGATACAGTACATTTAGGAATTTTTGCAGAAACTTCCAGCTCTGTAAAATATAGGCTCAAAAAGCCACTTAGTGACTTTTTGTTGCTGTTCACAATTCGGCTTGGATTTATTTAATGAAGGAAATCTAATTAAATTTATTATTCCATTATTTTGCTAAATTTATAACAGATGAAGGACAGGACAAGACAGATTTATCCACCTGAAATGTTATTGGCATATTCTGTATGCTTGCACGGTCTGATTACTTATGCTGCTTAAAACTGACCAGCACATGAGTCCAGCAAAGAAACTGAGCAGAGAGCTGGGTTTTCATCCCTGGATAATTCAAGAATTTTGCAAATGCATTTTTGGCTTGTACATTATTATGATTTACAACTACTAACCACAGAAAAGGGAAAACACTACAGAAAATAACGAGAAAAATTATTTAATGGTTTCATCTTTGTAATTTGCAAAATGGAGCAATTATCTGCTCTAGTTCCACACATCACAGGACAGGGCAGTGGGAAATCTCTCCAGTCGGATGGCGGAGTATTCCCTGCCTCATCATGGAGAAGACATATCTTGTTACCTCCTGCTTAGAGCTGGGAGATCATGAGTTGCCTGGTCCTGAAAACAGAGCAGAAGCTGCAAGAGCACTAGGATCTCCATGTAGGTAGTCCTGCATGCCAGGGCTGAGCCAAATAATCCATGTGAGATTAATGCACACTCTAGCAAACGTGCATATGTGTGCATATATTTCTGTGTGTATATGAACCCAGTCCTCCACACATAAAGCAGAGCCCCACAGAACGAAGTACATCTACATCCAAATTGTTAAAGCTCTAAGATGGAGATGAAATCATAGAATCACAGGATAGGGACCTCAAGGATTGTCAGGTCCAACCTTTCTTGGCATTAGCACAATCTAGACCACATGGCCCAGCATACTGTCCAGGCAAATCTTAAAAGTGCCCAACGTTGGAAAATCCACCTCTTCCCTGGGGAGATTATTCCTATGGCTGATTGTTCTCATAGTGAAAAATTGTCCCTTGTGTTCAGTCAGAATTTCCCCAGGAGAAATCTGTACCCATTACTCCTTGTCCTTTCCACACAACTTTTTGTAAAAGGGGAGTCTATCCTCTTTGGAACCACCCTGTAAATACTGGAACATGGTGACAAGGTCTCCCCTAAGCCTTCTTTTATCAAGGCTGAGCAAACCTAAGTCCCTAAGCCATTTCTCATATGGCAGGCTTCTTATATGTGGAACATCTGGTTAATTTTTTTTTCTTTTGACAAATTCATGTTTGCCATAAAGGCTGTTTTTGCCAGCCCTTTTGTTATTCAGTCCAGTTGGGAGCTGAACAACACTCTCCTACCCAATGTATAGCTCTCAAGAGACCATGTCCAAATGTGTATAAAAATTAAGCCATTAGGTCATTATGTTAATTAATAGCCACACTGGCAGGGAAGGGAGAAGTCCTCACCTAACTTCTCCTGCTCACAGAGGTTTACAGAACGTAGAGTTCTGCATTTTTTCCCTTTCAGTGAGTTTTCAGTGTAAAAACCCACTGCAACCTAAGGGGTGAGCTGAGCAATGACAGCCCTTGTGGCTGAGCTCTGGCGTGTGTCAGTGCATGCGGAACCTTGGACAGAAGGGGGTGAATTTGTCTCTCACCAAGGCCACAGAGAGGATGCAGAGGTTGTTTTATGTTAGCAGAATATTAGAACCATAACTATACAATATAACCTTGATTCAGAACCAGGTACAGAGTCTGGTATATTGGAATAATTCCAGAAATTACTACACTATTTTTTAGAAAAGTTGGGGGCAAAATGTAATGCATCAATTCTGCCTATGAAAAACAATTTAGGGCCATGAAAGGGCTCATAGAGAAGAGCTTCAAGCACTGATGGATTGCTTGTGCATTATCCCTACTGATTACTGAACACTGCATCTGGGTAAGTACCTTCACTTTGATTGAAGATACAAGGTGCAGACTTTGATCAAAGTGAATGAAATGCTTACTCTGCAACACTTTTCCAACTGCAGGCAGAAGATAATGCAAGCAGGAACTGGAATTGCGATCCATGTGTAATGGGAAGCAAGAGTTGAACTTGATAATGATATTTTCCAACCTAAATGATTCTGTGGTTCTGTGAAGTCAAAAGTAGAACTGAGTCACCAACACAAATGTCAGACTGATTCATCGGTAATAGATTTATTCTATTCGCACTTTAAAGTCACTAGCACTATATAAATATCAATTTTCTGCCAAGGCTGTGAGGATGTAGGCACAAAGTAGGTTTCTTTAGCAATGAAATGAGAATTAGTATCTTAGGCCACTACAAGCTGCTGCTGGATGTTTCTCTTTGATGTACCACCCTAGGAGCCAAGCTCCAGAGGGGCATTCAAAAGGCAGGAGCGCTGGGCATCAGCTACCTCTGACTATTGACACTCACTGATTGGAAAAGCAGCTGGCTTCCTGTTGTCAGTGGAAAACGTTGTGCATAAAGTTGGACATTTCTTCATGCCTTCCTCTCCCTCACTGCTCTTCCCAAAAGCATCGGTACCGTGACTGTCCTGAGCACCAGGTGCAGTGAGACCCCAGCCCTTCGCCAGCAGGTGCTCAGGAATTTCTCGGTGTTCCTAATGCTCAGCTCATAGCCTAGCCCTAGCAACCCAAGCCTGGCTTCCCACATCACTCTAGTGACCCTTTTTTGTGTGGGGCTGTAACTCGGAGCTGCCCTGGGGCCACCTCCCACCACCCAGCATGGAGAGGTTGGGGGGAGCCTCTGCAAGTCCCATTCTGGGATGGCTGACATGCAGTGCTTCCCTTCACACCCCTGCTGACTCTAAACTTGTTATACCTCTTTATCCTCCCTTCTCATCTCTGCCTTTCTCTTCTGCTTTGATTTATCCTGCTCAAACTTAGGCACTGAACTGAATATGTGGGTTTGAAACTGGACTAAATCAGCATGTGTATTAAAAAATCTGACACCAATGACTGCAGGGGGGTCTTTTCCTTTTATTTTAATGGTCATCATTTAGCACTCATGCTGTACAGATAAACCAAGTGTTATGCCTACTTGAGCTAAGTTAGCCAGACAGAAGTGCAGCAAGACTGCTGTGAGAATGGGCTGCTAAGCAAGGCTGTGCCAAGCAGAAATTTAGCTGCCTTCTTGATTTTTTCTGTTAAATGACCTCTTTACTTATAGGCTAATCTATTATGCAAATTGTCAAGTGAAACCCGAGTTTGAAAATAACATGTGCCCTCCTTCTTTCATCAGGTTAGTTCCCTCTTCAAAAAAAAAGTTTTGCTTTTTTTTTTTTCCCCAGAAGAAACAGCTGTTTCTGTGGAAGAGCTGTAGACACTGGGTTTCTAATAACTTCAGTTTTAACTCCCTTCCTTTTTCTCTTCTTCTGTGATCTGTTACTTAAACATAGGCTATGTAGAGAATAAAGAAAAAAATGTTGCAAACTAAATTTTATGTACCACTTTGCTTTTCTGCTATAGATTCAGCTGCCTCCCGAAACTCTTTGAAAGAGATGAAGCCTGCTTTTTTTGTTGTTGTCCCCACCATGAGGACAAAAATCACACATGATTATCTTATAGGAGTAAAATTGGCCTTTCTTGGACATGTTATTAGAATGATTGGTTTTGAAGGAGGATATAAGAAGCAGAGGCTTTGGCTAGAAGAAATGGAGGGGTTGTAAGGGAATATAGGACAAGGATGCTTCTTTTCAAAAGGGGTGCAAATTGTAGGAGATAATTTCTAAAAAAAATACATAAACCCACTCAGTAGTCCTTTGAAGAGTCTTAAATTTGCTCCATACTGAAACATAGAGGAGAGAGATAGTCAGGGCTATAAGGGCTTTATCCAAGGTACCCAGGAACAGAGCTCCAGAATGTGCAGCACAAGCTTTGTTATTCCTTTCAGTTGCAGTAAAATGGGCATGGAAATCGTTCCATTGCTGACTGAAGGCAATTTTGTTTGATCATACCTACTACATGCAATTTTGATACTCCTTTTCTTAGACAATGAAATAAAGGTATATGAAAAATGCTACAAAAGTACACAAGATTATATTCGAGGAAAAAAAAAAGTAAGAAGCCAAATCTCTTTAGCTCTTTGTAGTATTTGAATATTAAACTGGAACAATTTTAGTTTTAAATATATAAATGAAATGCCATCCTAAGTTAGGTATATCCAGTTTGCATAGAAAGTATTGCTGTCCAATGAAACAGTTCAACTTCAGTGGGTACATTTATTCTGGCTCAGATCAAAATGACTCTATGCAAGTACATTCCTTCCCTGTCCTCACTTAGCATGCTTTGGTTGACTTTGCAGTGTGGGCTCAGGACACACAAACTGGATCCCTTTGAGAGGAAGCAGTATGGGAAGATGTACTTCAGGATCACATTCGTTGCATTCCCAGCATCACCAGACAATGGTGCTCAGGACCAGGGCACAGCTTTGAAATGTGTATGATTTGAATGTGTATGCCAGGTCCTCTGCACCAACTGGTTTGCTTTGCAAATCTCCTCCTATTGGTCCACACTTCTGGCTGATGTAGAATGAACACTCTGTATACGAAATCTGATCTTCAGTCAAAGGTGAGGTGTGTCAGCAAAGGCCTCTGGAAGGAGATCTCTGCCTGCCTAAACCCAGATATCATAACCAGTCTGGCAAGATTTCTCCTGGGATGTTTTCAGAATCACATTTTTCACTGTCTAGATCAGGAATGTAACTGTTTATGCCTGGAGCTAAATCAATACATAAAGTTTGGGTGCAAGTTGCAATGAAGTGTTGTTCAGCTTCCTTACTGACTGAGTGGTGGCAGCTTTGTTTTTGAATTCCTTTTAATCAATTAATTATTTTGAACAGACATGATAATTTTAAAAAAAATTAATATGTTGATTTGCCTACTAACGTTTCTTTTGGGCACAACAGATCAATATTACAAGTGAGATTCTTCTCCTTTCTAAAGAAAAAACTCACGAACTAGAATTCCCTGTAGCACGTATTGATGATCATAAAATAAAACCCTTTTCAGAGAGTTTCATATCTTACTTTTAATTTATACTTATATTTTATCAAAAAAGTTTTACATATATTGCATTTTTAAAGCTGTCCTCAGATACTCTTCTTCAATTTCTGTGGTGTCCTACTTCCCTCTCTCTCTCTGTCTCTCTCTCTTATGTACATATAAATATTTTATGGAAAACAGATGGTCTGGTAAAGTTGCTATCCACTTAAAAAGGCAGAAGATGAAACAGAGTGGATCATATTATTCCCTAACTTATGCTCATAAAATAATTCTATTAACATCAAAGTAGGCACTCGAAGCAGTAGGATTTACCTCCACGTACTGAAGTGAGTTACCTACAGAAAGCCTAAATCATATTTATTGTTCTAGGATGACAACTGTAGTTAACCAGGGAAATCTTGCAATAAGAAAACAATGTGCAGCCAAATGGTGTTTATACATGATCAAAGAGAATAAATATTGGCTGAAAGGGACACTCTCTTCCTCAGCCTGCTCATCAAGACACGGTGACCTTTCATTTTGCATCTGGAAAGGTCTTTCAAGTTGGTGAATCTTTGGAGTGCAGATCTGTTGATCTTAGTACTCTCAAAGAATGATAGGAATCCAACTTTTAAGCTCCTGGCATTTCAATAAAAAATGATCAATGGTAATAAATGATCAAAGACCTGTTTCTTTTCTTTATAAACAGTAAGTGTATCTCTTTGTTGGTTCTAATCTGAGGAGCTACCCTGAAGGTAACTTAGTCTCTCTTTTCTCTGTACAATACCAACTGGACATTCCCCTAAAAACCTGGAGAATTCGAACAATTCACTGTGAGAGAGGGGCCTCTGAAAATAGGGCACATAACAAGAAATCATGACTGTAATAAATTAAGTCAGTATTTATTCCATGGTCAACTCAAATGTTACTTAAATTTGAATTTTCCATCAACTGCCTATGTAGAAGTTCATTAACAACATGCATTGATTCAGGGAAAGGAAGATTGTTATTTTCCACCAACAGCTTCTCAGCATACCCTTATTTCAGCACAGAGACAAATGAAAACAACCTTTTCAAAGGACTGCTTTGAGCATAGCATTAGGAGATGAATAAACTCATTTTTATCCATTTAAACTTTTGGGTGAAAAAAGTTTCTGAACTCTTGTGGGCTTTCCATGCTGATGTGGGTTTAGTCCTTTCATGGGGAAAATGTATGGGATCCTACTATTGCAACCTCTCCTAAAATGAGGGAACTAATGTTATATGTTTGTTTTCTGAGCTATTTATTAAGCTGGCAATGTGTACATTGCCGAAACTCTTTGTTCAATATGTATCAAGTTCAGATTTTGAAAATATATATGATGTCTGTTTCAGAATTTGACTCAGATGTGCTCTTAACAATTTGTAACAGTGCTGACCATACACCTATCAAACAGCTGAGACCACATTTTAATCTGGCTGCAAGTTGTCTTTTGGAATCTCTAGAAGCAGCAGTTTTTCCAACTTAAAATTCTAACCTTTAAAATAGGTGGTCATATGCTCTTACGTTCATTTTTTATTTTGTAATTAAAGTCTTTCTGATGAAAAAGTAACCTGCAAACACTTTAAACTTGCTTTTTAAGAGAAAAAAAAAGTAGTGTTTGCAATGTTTTGAATCAGACTCATTTCATGCTGGTTATTTGAATGCATTGCACAAGTGGTCCTCAAACTTTAAGCCAGAAGTGTATAAAACTTTTAAAAAGAGGGCTATTTTTCTGCAAAATACAGATTTTTGTGTCATTAAAAAATGCTTTACAAGCTCTCTCAGGCTAGCACTGCTGGAAGAAGTCTTGTTGTTTATCTTAGTGCCAACGACAACGTATTTAGAAACTCAGAGCACTGACTTCTAGGATGGAGATTGTAAATGCAGATTTATATTGGATGATGTGATGGGAATTGGTGACATGTTTGTGTGCATGTACAACACCTAGGTTGGAAACTTATTTTATTTTAGTTGGAATGCAACAAAATAAATACGGAGAAATTTTGCTGGTTCCTGTTATAATATAAATTGAGGTCTAAACTAAACATTTTCTTATGAAAGAGGTTTCTGAAGGATGAATGGAGTAGTCAGTCCTCTATAAAAAAGAGACTAATTTGAAAAAAAGCTGGTCTATCCATCCAAAGGAACCTGCCTGCACTAGAGATATTTTTCTGTCTTTAAAATGATGCTGTTTGAAGTTCTTCTGCACAGACTTATTTGAACTGCTTGGCTCTACTTCCTCCCTGTGTACTCACTCATAAGCAAAAATAGTAATTTTTATATGCATGTAATCACATTTTTCTACTGAAATATTTGCATGTGAATGATTTTGACTCTTTCACTTTGAAAAACACTTTTAAAAGTTCTTTTTGAATGAAAAGAAGCTAGCAAGGACTTCTTAGAACCAACACTTTGTGAAAAGGATAGGCCAACTTTACTTGAAACAATAATGGTGAATTTATAGCAGTAAATAGGGGAACTTTCTTTGGCACAAATGATCTCTAGTTCTAAAGTGCCAAAATGACAAGAAGCACAATGAGAGAACACCAAGCACACAGGAGAAGAGATAAGTTTTGAACTAATATCAGAAACAAGGTAAAAGGAGGTGAAGCAAAGGGCTGTTCTGCATGGCTGGAGAGGAAAAGTAGAAAGTTCTTACAACAGTTCCACGCAGTCTATGTGAAAAGAGAACATTAATACTGGTTATGGATCTAGTGAGTAGTTAAGATAGCTTGGATGGGATTTCCTAGGGCGTGAAAACAAGGAAAACAATTCTAATGAGATAGTTGGTGGGAGCCGCTTCTGACTGTGACAAGTAGTAAAGCGGGAACAGAAAAACAATTTTCAGGGGTGAGTGCTCTAACCTGTATACATTTATATCACAAACAAAGCAGCTGCAGCTGCAGCTATTCCTCCAGAACTAAATCTGCCTCTGCTGAAACAAATAGCTAAACTTCTGTTGTTTTCAAGAAAGTTGGTGTTTCATTTCTAGATAATGTATGTGTGCAATAAACATAAAGAGATTTTATCCACAGATCACAATTAACGCCACAGGACTATTTTTATTTATTTTGTGATTCTGTGCTGTATGCCAGACAATCTAAGATAACTCATAAAATATGTTAAAAAAACCCAAAAGTAAACCAGAACATTCTTTATCCTGAAGCCCCTGCTTGTTTTATGAGATGAAAAACTACTAGCTAAAATAATGTAATAATATATTTTGTTTATCTTGCAGTTTAATTATCACAAGCTATTTAAAAACCCTTCCACTACAAATGTTAAGTAACATAACAGTATGCATTTTATAAGAGCAAGATAAGCAAAAACCAAAGATAAATGATGACACTGAGTACAGCTTTTTAATTACCAAATGTCTTTTAAGCTGTCCTTTGTTTCTTTTAATGGAAAGTTCATAATAAAAACAAATCAAAAACTAAGATTAAAAAATTCATTGCATATAATACATTTAAAATTTATTGCTACTATATCTCCCTTCCACAGTATTTTTTCCTATGATTTAAAAAAACCCAACATCATTTTAGGTTGAAGGACAAACTCTATAGACTCATATATATTAAAGTAATAATACTTTCATATATTTCTTTCCAGACCTTGGCTTAAAAGCTTTTTGAAATATTCTTTTTTAATGGTAAAACTGAAGCAGAGTATTTGTACCTTACTACTATTTACAAATGGTGAGGTATTTTTTTTTTAAATCTTGTTTCCCTGTCTCTTAAACTGTCAACTAAATCATATAAATTTTTAAAGTCTTAGACTACTACTGTTGAAGCTACCTGCCTCAATTAGCTTCTTCGTATTTGACTGGAAGGTATCTGTTACATTCAGAGAAGACTAATGCTAATTATAGAAGAGGAGAAAAAACCAAATTTGATTTTAATAGTATCTGGGTCATTGAAAGTTAAATGTCCAATAAATGTCATAGATAGACTGGCTAAACTAAACCTTTATGGAAGGTAAAAGTATGTTTTCTTTGAGGAAATAATTCACATTCCACTGTCAGCATGCTTGGCCAGCTGGGATATCTCCTATTTCATATTTTCTTTGCAGATGTCATGTTAAATGGCAGATGAAATATGGTCATCTTACAAAATGTTCTCAGATATGTTCCTCATTGTTATAGAGTTTGCTTTCCTACAGGAACACCGGAGACAACTTGGTTCCACAAACTCCTCATCAAGTTTTCCTTTTACGCAAATGCTTTAACTGTTTTATAAAGCTTGTCTTCTTGACTGTGGCAAGGTTTTAAAGACAATACAGTAAATTTAGCTGAGGAATGGACAAAAGTACCAATCTTTCTCCCACTGGCTGTAAATCAGGTCTGTATTTTAGAGCATTTTACTTCTGTACCAAAAAAACCCAACAAACCCACATTAAAAAAGTATTGTCAATATTAGAAACAAACCCAAATGCTTTAGATATACAGTAAAATTATGAACTAAAATAACAAAGAACAAGATCTGCAAAATGAACATATAAATTTCATAATGTGAGATTTATAACTCTTTATCTAGTGTCTTTCCTCACTTCTCAGCCTAAATCCTGGCTAATGTGCTTAAATTTATACTGACAAACATGGTGTGGTCCTTATGTGTGTATAAAGACATTGTCAAATATACAAAACAAAACAAACAAACCCCACAAACAAACAAAAGCCTGTTTAACTTACATAATAGTATGAAAAAATAACAAGTCTTTCATTCCCATTGCCTGTGAAAAGGAAGGCCATGCATGCTTGTGCCTCCTGGCTCCTTTCCAGAGACATACATACCATTGAAAAACCCACAAACTTCTAATTCTTATGACTGAAAAATAGGCCTGGCATGAAATCAAAATGTTTCCCAGGTTTTCTATCTTGCTTCTATAATTTTGGGACTTTTGCAAAGCAAACCAGTTGGTGCAGAGGACCTGACATACATATCCATCCCACGTCTATAGACCAGGATAAACCTCAGGCTTGCATTTGGCCCCCTTCTATTCCCTGGTTTACATGGAAAGGAAATCAAAGATGTGGTCAAATGAGAGCCATGGTGTGTTGCCACAGGTCCCCAAACTGGATGACAAAAGATCTGAGCCATCTGTTTGCAATAGTATGGTATGGATTTGTGGAAGGGCTGATCCACAACGTGAAGCTGCTGTGCAGCTGCCCAGTGTGTCTGTGTGCCACTGAAACTACCGAGTGTGTCCTTAGGGAGAACAAGGAAGAACATCTATTCTCCAAAAAGTATTTCAGCCAAATACCTAGAAAACAGGACTCAGCGGTCTAATTTATTTCAGTGGTTGCTGATGGAACTACTATGTTGTAATACTAACAGGGATGTCCATTTCATGGCACAAAGAACCAGAAAGAAACAAGAAACAGAAGTGTTTGAAGTTCTGTATTGCTTACTTGCTCTGGAAATTCTCCAGTATAACAACAGGGGATGCTGACAAAATTGGTGTTTTGACTTGTTTTTGTCACTTAGAGGAGCTCTCAGTTTTCAGACTTATTTGAGAACCACTCATAAAATAGATAATTTAAAAGCTCTCCTCAGTGCACTGCACTCCTGACACACAGCAGACTTCACTCTTCACTTCTACCCTTGTTGTGTAGCTGTTTTATGCTCCACAGTAACATTCACAGAAGCACAGGTTGACACTGCTGTCATGTCTGCATGGGACCATGGGATTTTGACTTCAAGTTTCTAGAGATGAAGACTTAAAACACATTCCTCAGCTCCATTTGTGACTTCCCACACTCACCTTCTGACATAATTTTGAAAACCTAGGTAACACTAAGTGAAACCATTAATGCTGAATTCCAGCCAGACTAAATCAATCTGTAATTAATATTTTATAGGTTTACTCCACAGTTTGGCAATGTCATATTATTCTTCAAAGGAATACGCTATGGGAGCCTATTCTGTACCTGAACATGAGGATTTACACTGTTGTCTTCCACTATTATTAATGGAAAAGCCACATCTATTGAAACAATATCGAAATAGAAAATGGGATGGCATGTAATGGAAGAAAGTCACTAAGTTTCATGCAAATGAAAGCTGATACAAAAATATTGTTTCTCACTGTATACAACACATACATAATTGCTACACTGATTTATGTAGCATTAAATACATAAGGAGCTGGTTTAAATTTTGTGATGCTTAAGATAGTTTCAGGAGCTGTAAATGGCTGTATCAGGCCGGACAAAGGTTTACATAATTCACTAATCTCTGACAGTGAGTAGTAGCAGATGTCTAGGAAACCATGGAAGAGCAGGTCAGACACATACTGAGGAGCATCTTTTTATTTCAAAGCCCTTATCTGATTTTACTTTAATGCATCTACTTAACCTCTTTTCTAAACTCATGTAAACTCTGGGAACCACACCACCATCTGGCAGTAAGGTCTGAGGCTCAGCCATGACATGTGTGGACAAGCACGCACTTCTGCTGATTTGCAATCTGCTATCTGTTGATTTAATCAGATATTTATCACCTGTTGTACTATGAGAGACAGGAAATAACTTCTCTGTGCACATTCCCCTTGCTTCTTGGGGTTTTATAGGTCACTGCAGTATCTCCCTGGAGATGTTTCTATTCCAAGATGACATGTGTTGGTCCACAGAGTAATTCTTAGCATGGAAGAATTCCTATTTCTCTTTGCTCTGTTCTGTATCACATTTAGTTTTACTAGAGCTTTTTCAAGATAGGGAAGTCAAAACCTTACGGAGTATTTAACATCAGCTAATATTTCAGCTCAGATGCAAAGCTGAGTGATAACTTACAGGCTTCTGCACAAGTATCTGCTTTAGAACAGAGTGTGTAGAGACACAGTGTAATTATTTTTTTTGTATTTTGGTGGCATTATAGACCTTAGGGCCAATTTATGTGAGCAGCTGCAGTTTGTAGCTAAAGCTTTTTGCTGCCTGTGTGGTGAATTATATGTTTCATAAAGCACATCACACCTTAAGTGTGGTTTCATATTTTACACTGTTGATGTTTTATTTAACTACATACTATCCAAAAGACTTTCTCCTGTGTGGAAGAACTCTTAGCACTGTCTGTTTATACTCGGAAAAGGTGGTGTTATCCGAGCTCATAGGAGGAGGTGACAGATTTGTTCAGGAAATGTATGCCTGTTACTCAGGATTTATTTTCAGATCATCTCTCATGTGACATTGGAAAACACAAATCTCATTTTTTGGGGTCATTCTCAAACATGAAAAGGTAACAAACACACAACTATATTTGATTCTCTCTGGTATTTAAATCTAGGGACAGTTAGCTGCTCTAAATAATCCCAGTGACAGCAAGAATACAATCAATTTGAATAAATAGCTTCTCATGGCATATGAAAGTCCCATTTTCTTCAATGGGATGCTGAGAGATGTTTCACTTTAAGATTTCCTTTGTCCAAAGCTTGTCTCACCTCACCTGCAACACCAACCTGAGACTGCACTGGAGAAGAACAAACCACAAAATTATCTAGGTCTAATAAAAATAGTGTATGCAGGCTCACCTCTTCCATGTCACTTTAAGCGATCTTCCATTCTGCAGGAGCGATATTCAGCAGGTGTGAAATACACCACTTTCCCTCCAGTTACAGGAGCCTTCTGTTCAAACTGATTTTGATGTGTACGTTTCACTGCCACTCATCCACACCTGTGTGCCCTCTGCCTCCTAGGGACTAGTATAGCCATGGGAACAGCTAGACCATTTAGACTGAAAACCCCTTGATTTAAGCATCAGGAAGTGGCGTCAGAGCTCAGCACACATTCCTAGTTGTTTCAGCTGATCTGAGAGCATGGGAGAGTACAGCAGTTGATTAAATACAAAAGAGGTTCAGCCTGCTTACATGGGGAGAAGGAACAGCATGCCACAGCCACAGTGACCAATGTCCCAGCCCTTGAACTGACTGATTGAAGAAACAGGTAGCAATTGAATAATAATTTAATTATAATTAAAATTTTAATTATAATTACTATTTTGTTATTTATTATTGTTAGTTAGACTAACAATAGGAATTATGAACACCTTTGATACTCATATCTGCTAAAAAAAAAAAAAATGTTTAGGTCTGCTTTAGAGATTATACTCCAGAATTGCCATGTAATAAAAAAAGCGGCAATGAATTTTCAAAAATAGAATTTTTTCAATATGCATATGCATCTTACAGTCCTATTTATTATTCAAAGAAAATGAAACCTTAAAATACCATTAAATGATGCTCAATGGTAACAGACACAATTATGATTAACTGAGAATGATTTACCGCCCAAGCTGCTCAGATTCTAATGCTTCGCGTTACCGTATTTATTTACTTAAATTGAGCATTTATCTACTTGTTGTTAGCATACAGCTACAGAAAAGTCAGAAAATAAACTTACGTTCAGAGGAACGTAAGTTTATCTACCAGTATAATTTAATTCTCATAATAGCTGTTCCTCATTTGCTTTGAAGAACTGGTCATTAGTTTTGTTCATGATGTTCCACCCTCCATGCAGAGGCCATCACGAAGTGCAGTATTCAGATGCTGGTCTCGGACTGTGTTCAGAAGTACTTCAACCATAGGGCTTGAATCAAGCTTATCTCCAATTTATCAGGTTACTGTCTTGAAAATGAGATTCCTGCCTCCTGCCCCCATGACAGGATGTCTTGTCATTCTGATGATATTTACTAGGATAATTTTACCAATACATTTCTTTTCATGAATGCTCTTATTTCTGGGGAATATGTGAATTTCTCCTGCTTGGTGAGTTACGCTCTCTCTACAATGGCAAGATAATTATGCTTCTACATTTCACCACAGAAGAAAATGCTAAGCTTCATTAAAAGTCTCCATTAAGTTAGTGATATTGTCTTCGCATGAATTTTTAAGAGGCAGTGAGATGTATCTGTATTTATTTAAGAAAAAAAGAAAGAACAATAAAACTTTTCAGACTTGGCTCTTTTGTGTAATACAGCACTCTTTTACCACTCTAGTCTAGACTACACAAATTGAATAACTTTAACCAGCTGTCCCAGAGTACCATAGTAGAAGATTATGTTATTATCCTTGTCCCTCCTAAGACTCTGTATTAAATGAAAAGTTCTCATCAAGTCAGCAAGAGGTAAGTTTTCTCTGCCCTATGTTTGCATAAATCACAGAGAATTTGTGAAATGCTTGGGGGTCTTAAATATATCTGAATCGCACATGGGCTAGAAGTGCAACAAAGATGGTCCAAGGCTGGTCCTAGGACAGGTCCAGCCTATGATCTGGCTCCTTGAAAAAGCAGGAATGGTAAATCCGGCTGACTGAATGTTATGTTTTGCAAATTTTCAGCATTTTGCATAGATGAAAGTAATACTTAAAAACAAATGCTGTCAAAGTAATTTCAGCAGACCCTATTTGGATGTCTGAAATCTTTCATTTGAATTCAGCATCCATCATCTCCCCATGATGAACAGACAGTCTAACTAACAAGACAGAAGGATACCTTATAACCTTACTGTCAGTGAAGCTCTGCAGATTGACTTCAGACTGGCACACTCACACCTGGTAAGATGCATGGACTCATGCTGGGATGCAATTAACACACATATTCTCATTTGTTATTGTCTTTTTAATCCCCATTTCTTATTTTTTTTTAATCAAGTATTAGGAGACTTTCTCAAAGATGAAAATTTTCTCTATGCTTATTTCCCTACAGACAAAAATAACCCCCAACAGTAACCTGTGTTTAGTTTCAGGAGAAATATGGCATTTCTAAAACACAAGTAAGCTCTCCATGGTATTTTGTATCATGGAAACAGTGAAAGTACATAGGCAAAAGAAGAGAATGCTTTCACATTATTCAAGAAGCATCTACCTTCTTCTCCAACTGAGTGTGGACAGACTTGAAGAGACATGAAAGCACCGCAAGTTCAGCAGAGCTTTGGTATTTTTTGTTTATTCCTTTTGCCATTTGAAGGGTTTCCCATGCTTAGTATAAAATTTCACTTTAGAGCACCTAGGCAAAAGCATTACGTACTCTGATTTAAAAGCATTAAACGCTCCATATGTATTTTTCCTGATACATATGCACACATTTATGTGAAAAAATCAGCAATTTTTTATCACAAATATTTAATATTTTTATATTTCTTTGAATGAGATACAAGCAAATGCACATAAGAAGGGGGAATAATTACATGTACTCAGGAGATTAAGCTTTTTTATGGTTCTTACAATTAATATTTTGAGACTGTATCTTTATCTGCATTAGAAAAATCTAATCTAAATATTTTTATAACAAAAATGACCAACATACCACAATGCTTATGCTTTCATTCCCTGAAAGGAAATGTCTGGGACATTGGTGTCAATGTGGAATTCACTGCCTGAACTAGAACTCTGCTCATGAATCTCAACAAAAATGCTTTTGCTTGTGGTTTTGGTTTTTTATTTTATGAGACTTCAGAAGAAATTTTAATTGTAAAGATAATATTGAAATATGAATTGAATTTATGTTAGGGGTTATAGGCTTAGAGTAAAATTTCCTACCCATCTTACCAGAGATGTCTCACCTCATATATGTGGGTCATTGTAGAAAAATTCTGAAATAATTCAGAATCTGTAAGGTCCATGCAAGCAATTAACCAAAATTCCTCTTTCTTTTCTTTCCCTACAGAGATCCATCTACATATCTATTTTTATCCTCTCTTTCTTCTGTAAAGGGTCATTTTCAAACAGTGGGAGCCAAAACTCAGGCTATGGGGATTTAAAATCTCCTGAATTCCTTAGACATGCAGTACACTAAGGAAATTTTTACCCACCCAGCCAGCTTTCACAAATTTCCCTTGTAGTGCTGAGCTCTTAGAACACTGTGAAAACAGGTACATTAAAGACAAACATTGACAATAATTTATGGCACTGTATAATGTATCTTAGAATATCAGACTTGAGCAGAATCAGCACAGAGTGAGGGTAGTACAGACTACATTTACCAAAAAAAGCACAAGAAGACTATAAAAATAAAATTTCTATGAGAATTCTTGTATTTATTTCTGCAACCACACACATTTTAACATCAAATGGAGGATGGCTTGGCAGCAAGGCAGAATCTCTCTTTAACTGAAGTTCTATAGAATCATTTAGATTGGAAAAGATCTCCAAGATCTCATATTAACTGTTAACTCAGCACTGCCAAGTCCACCACTAAACCATGTCTCTGAGTGCCACATCTACATGTACTTTAAATACAGAATTTTCACCAGGGATGGTGACTCTGCCAGTTCCCACAGCTTCCTGTCACAGTGCCTGACAACCCTTCCAGAGAAGAATTTTTTCGTAATATCTTGAGGCCATTTCCTCTCTCCTATCACTTGTTACCTGGCAGAAGAGACTGACCCCCACCTCACTACATCTTCCTTTCAGGCAGTTGTAGAGAGTGACAAGGTCCTCCTTCAGCCTTCTTTTCTTGATGTTAAACACCCCCAGCTCCCTCAGCCATTCCTCACGGGACTTGTGCTTCAGATACTTCACCAGCTTCATTGCCTTCCCAGGGCATGCTCCAGGCACTTCAATGTCCTTCTAGTGAGGGATCCAAAACTGGAAACAGGACGCAGGGATGTGACCTCACCAGTGCCGAGTACAGAGAGAATCACTGCCCTGGTCCTGCTGGCCACACGATTGCTGATACAGGCCAGGATGCCATTGGCCTTCTTGGCCACCTGGGTACACACACTGGCTCATGTCTGGCCACCGTTAACCAGCACTTCAGGTCATTTTCTGCCAGGCAGCTCTCCAGCTTATAGGGCAACAAGCTTATAGGGCAACATGCGGTTATTGTGACCCAAGGGCAGGCACCTGGCCTTGTTGAACGTCATACACATGACTTGGGTCATTGACCCAGTCTGTCCAAATCCCTCTGCAGAGCCTTTCTGCCCTCCGGAAGCTCAACACTCCCACTCAACTTCGTGTCATCTGCAAACTGACTGAAGGTGCCATTGATCCCCTCACCCAGATAATCAATAAGGATATTAAACACAGCTGCTCCCAATACTGAACCCTAGGGAATACCACTGGTGATCAGCCACCAGCTGGATGTAACTCCATTCACCACCACTCTCTGGGCCCAGCCACCCAGCCAGTTTTCAACCCAGCGAACAGTGCACCCATTCAAACCATGAACAGCCAGTTTCCCCAGGAGAATGCTGAGGGAGACCGTGTCAAAGGCTTTACTAAAGTTCACGTTACTAAAGTTCAGGTAGACGACACCCACAGTTTTCCCCTCATCCACTCAGGGGCTCACCTTGCCATAGAAGGAGACCAGGTTGGTCAAGGAGGACCTGTCTTTCACATACCCATGCTGGCTGGGCCTGCTCCCCTGGTTATCCTGCATGTGCCGTGTGACAGCACTTAGGATGATCTGCTCCATGGTCATCCCTGGCACTGGTTATGTTATGGTTTTAACTTGTTATGGTTAACAAGTTAAAGAATAGATGCTAAGTAGATAGAAAATTTGCTTTAATGTTAGTAAAGTTATAATCCAAATGAAATACAGGAAGCCACATTCTTTTCCTACAAGCAATTTAGCAAGTGTCCTTGCTTTGGTCACGCAGTACATACAGCTAAATCAAAATGGACACAAGATCAAAACATTACTGACTTTTATTTAGCATTTTAGTAGAATGTGAGGAAATCACCTTTTCTGAGCAGCACTTGTCATGCAGCTTCCATGAACCCACCTACCCTGTGGTTAAATGGAAAGCAGTATAGAATGCATACAACGATTGTGCTGTTCCTCTTTCTGTCTTCCAAAAGTGGTGCCTTATGGCATAAATGATATCATTGCCCAAGTGTTTCAAGAAGTTTAATTAAATGTACCACTTCCAATAAATTCCTTGGGCAAATGGTCTACCGTAGGGGCATATAAAGAACGTGAACATTAATTGCATTTGAGATTAGCCTTGTTGAATTGAATTCTCACACACTGATACCCTTTCTGCTTAAGCCATAAATATCAGGCATTTATACATCCAGATATTGGCAGGTTTACTGTAAAGTAATATTCCCACTAGACTGCAAGCCTATATAGGAAGAAGTTTACTATAGCAGAACCACCTGCTTACAAATTACCAGTGAGGCAGATAGTACCTCTCTTTTGATACTCTTTACAAATGCAGCATTTCTATTCAATATCATTCCATTAACAACCTCTGCATCAGAGAATTGTACATGAAAAAAAAAACCTGTAGTTTTATAAACCATCAAAAATTTCTGGGTAAAAAAACCCCCACCAAGGAAAAAAACAACCAAAAGAAAGCCAAAGCAAGGACACCTGGTGAAAAAAATCCAATTTGCTGATAAATTAATTAAATTCCCTACTGACCCAACCCTGACTGAACATGCCTCATGTGGAAGAGACTGAAAGACAAATTTGCTAATTAATGTTAATGCAGGGATTGGAAAAATTAGAAGAATAGGTTCACAGCAGAACATCCCCCTTTTGCTCAGTTGGTACAAGCACGGTAACTAGATCTTTACATTTGCAAGAGCTATTGTGAATTAAACAATTCCATTACACACAACACAAGTAATAATATTGCAGTCCCCTTGTGGAGGGAAATGTAAAACAAGCAAGGAATAGCTGTTCTTTCGGGGTTTATATGTAATTGTGTCCCAATATCCTGAGTATCATGGGAAAACCTTAAGAGATTAGTACTACTGTGGCACTTCAAATAGTCTAAAAGTTTATCCTGCCTGAACATCTTTTCTAGGCATATTCTAATAGAGACTTAGCCATTTGTAACTAGTAGATTATTATAACTGCATTTCAGTGAATATAGTTGTAAAAGAGCAAATTGGATAAACTCACCTCTATGGTATTACAGAATAATGAGAGATTGGAAAGCTTCAGATGAATGAAATTAAAAGTGGCTGAATTCTCTTTACCAGTGCTTACATTCACTACTGTTAATTTTTACAATGAGATGGAGACTGCATATTTGGTGTTGACCTGCCTGACTCCTTCCTACTTTTAATAGATCTGTTTTAAAAATTAATTCTGGATGAAGTAAGATTCTTAGCCTACACAAGGGACTCTCACAGTATCAGTTATAATTTTATGGAGTGTATTGGTTTCTATATGAAAGCTAACTTAGTGCAAAAGATGTTTGCCAGTTCCTGATGATTCTACCATTTTTTATAAATTATTTCTTTAAGTTTATTTATAATATATTTCTGTTTTGCCGCCATGCTATCTCTTAATTACTGATCAATATGACTCTAAATATAGAGCTACTCAAATGGTAGACTACAAGGAGCCATAACGGATTACTGGATAACTAATGCCTGTTTTAACAAGTCCATAACCACGTATTTGCTACAGGAGATACTTTACTATGGCTCCAAAGGAGCTATTACAAGCTATTGACTTTGAGCACATTCCTACCCATCTAATTATACATTAATGTTACTGCTGTTACTGTCACAACAGAGAAAATTGAAGCGAGACAAAAAGTTACGAAGTGAAGTAAATGCAAATTTATCTAGCACAGAAAATTCTAAATGAAATGTTTCTTTTCCGCTGTTTACATGTTTCTTGGTAAGAAACATAAAATTGGTGAGCAGCTGAAAGGAAGAGGGATGACTATTAGAGCATTCTAACACTCAGCAGATTCAGTTTCCAGTAAGGTAGACGGTTGTTTTGTTTCATTCTGCATTCCTGAACAGAGGCATCACACAAATTTCTCCTTTTACTATTGAGCAAAGTGAAAGGAGCAAGTTTATTTTCTTTTTCCATCTGTGTACTGTTGCACTGATTTTCAAACTAAACCCTTACTGAGAAGGGAGATTCACTTATTTTGATTTATCTGGGTTCAATTTTCAGTAGCATAAGGAAATTCAAAGCAAGGAAATTTTCGTTTGTTCCATTTTACAGTGAAGAATTTGCACAGCTTCAGTCCTGGCTGCAGGTAAAAAGCAAGGAAATAGAAGAGGTACGTAATGAAATCTAAAAGGGGAGCAAAGCTAAAATGAAGGAACAACCCTCTCCAGATGAACTAAGTATCCTTTCACCTCCCCAAAAGACAGCAAGACTTTGAGCTACACTCCCAGCTTTCCTGCATTCAGGAGTTTGACTGTATTCACATTCATAGAATTTACATCTACTGTCTAAGGCTGACAGTGGAAAAGACAGTGGATGTATCTGAGAGTGTGATCAAAGACAAGCCAGAGACAGTAACATTTTGGCAGACAGCCAGTTTCAAAGCCCTTCTCTACCACATTAAGATTCTCATAAGAAATCTTGTGACTGCGTGTATGACGAAGAGGCAATCCATACTTGGACATCTTACTTTTCTAACACATAGCAGATGTAACCAATAAAGTAGGTCAAAAGAGAATATTTTCCTAAATTCCTGTTGAAAACTTCATCAGAAGCCTGGAATGCAGAGTGCAGAATACTTTTTCTTTTAAATTAAACCCCCTCAAAAATATAACTCTTTCTTCAGTAATGCATGCAGTTTTCAGTATCTCTAAATCAAGTCCTTTCCCCAAAACATGCAACAGTCCTTATGCAGCAGGGGAGGGAATGGAAAGTAGAATTTTCTAGCAAAATTACTCCTGGACATTATTTGCTATGGCCTCTGACCAAAGACTTCCTGAACTGAAACTGAATCACCCTGACAGTTACAAAAAACTAAGCAATAGGGCTTAGAAATGTCCATAGAATATGGTATTCCCTCAAGCCGCATGAGAACCAACCATTACCCAGACTCTTAGATGGAATCTGTCTCACCTAACTTCAGGAACCTGTAATGTAGATATTTAGAGCTGAGCTAAACTCTTATTCTAGGCGGTGTCTGCTGTCATTTGAGAGAAACAAACATTTTGAAAGCACAATTAATTTGACTTATTTTAGTCATCTTTACCAAAATGATCTGTATTATAATATAAATATTAAAAATAAGCCTAATGTGCCCAGCATAGATATTTAATTTGGTTAATTCCTCTCCTTAAACAAAGTTCAAGGAGTAGAAAAGGCCACAAGTTATGTATCTGGAAGAATTACACAAAGGAACAGGTAAGATAGAGAGCTTTTCAAGTCTCCCTTGACAGCATCTCACCCTTAATTGCACTAAAACTTACAGCCCACGGATCATATTGTACAAAACCATAAAACCAAAACACACCCAACCACAGGATGTCTCAGAAACAGCCTGGACAACCTGACTTCCCCTCAAATCTGAGAGATTTAGTGAACCAACACTACAGAAGAAATTTCTAAATTCACAAGTTACTAGGATGTTAGCCCTAATATTAATTAGAGTTGAAGGGGCATGTAGAGGTCATTAGGGCTAACTTTGAGGATAGATAGTACTCCAAAAGGAGCTCAGGTTGCTTAAGGGACAAGTCCAATTGGGTTCTGAATAGCCTGTCTGGGACACCTGTTCAAGTAAAAAGTCTGATGCATCTGCAAACATGACAAAAAGTAGTGAAAAAGTGATAAGACTCCTGTTAGCAACAATACTCTGCATTCCTTCATTTGATAGGCATCATTCAAGATAAGAAAGAAGGTGAGGAAGCATGTATGTACACTGCCTACACAAAACCCCAGCAATCTGTTAATGTTTCCTTGGTGTCTTGGGGTGACTTTATGATGTTGTATCCCACATAACCTGCCCTATGCCCAGAAATGAATCTTGTGCCTTTCTGTGCCTTTAAACTGAGCCTGAGAGGGAAGAGAGAAAAAAACTGAGCGAACTTTTCAAAAAGCAGTGTGCTCCAAGGTCACTCTATCTCGCTCTGCGTGCTTCTGCGGTAGCAAGAGCGGAGGAAAGCACCTTCTGGCTTTTCCCAGCTCTTGGCTCCTTTTTCTCTAAAGAGAGAGATGGAGAGTTAAACTCCTTTTTTTCCCTGAGACTTCAGCTTCTTCTTCTTTTCTTCTGGAACTGTGCAAGAACATCAAAACTTCGCCAGCACCAGGAGGCCCACGCCATGGCCTGGAGGGGCCACACCCCAGCTCCGCGGAGAGAAGAGCCACACCTACAAAAGGACTTTAAATCTTCCCATGTTTTCTCTCCAGAGCAAGAGGTTTTATTATTCAGCATGATTATTCTTTTCCTGTGTGTTTGCTAAATAAATAGTTTTTTGTCTCTTTCACTTTCCTCCGAGGAAGATTTCTTTCCTGAACGTGGTGGGGGACGGGTGGCTCTAACCTACCTTCTATCAGAGGATATTTTCCTTGAAAATTTGTCTCAAACTGGAACACTTGGCATAGTTTAGTAAGCTACTTAGTTTGGTTCAATGTGATAAAATAATTAGCTTTTTCAGTTCTACTCATTAAAGGAAAAAGAGACAAAAAAGACAAAAAAATTTCCTTAAAGAAACCTGAGGACAAGAGATGCTACAGTCTTTTTTTGATCATTTTGCTAAAATAATGGGTGTTATGGGTGCTCAATTATGCCTAATTGACGACAAGTAGCTAGTGATAGCTAAGAGTTCAGGCAGATATAGTCTCTGTTCCTGATGTCCCCAGTTCAGTTTTAAACCACCCTGACTACTGAAGATATATTTGATCTTTATTTCACAGAAGAATGCATTGCAAGTGAAAGAATAGGAAAGAATGAGGAATTGTGGCATAGCTGCCTATCTGGAACAGCCTCAAAGAAGTTACAGGCACTGCAAACATAAAACCACTGACTGAATTAATTAACTAATGAAATTTCATTTCTCATTTCCCTCCTTCTGCATTGTAATACTGCGTGCCCTTGCACTGCCACCTGTGCTCACTCACAAGTCTTTATTGCTGGAAAAATAAAGGAATGAGACACACAAACATGCACTTTCTATTACATATGTTATGGGTTGGCAAATTATGCCAAATAGTCAGAATAGGGCTGGAAAAATGCTGCAAAAGCAACATTGATATAGATAGATAGATAGATAGATAGATATACAATTCAGTAGCAGAAAATGTTTTTGCAGTATCATCAAAGCTATAGCCAAGCTAGTGGGTATAGATACAGTCATATCTTCATTCTCTCCGGTAGAATGGTTCATTGCTTTCCACTATATATTCAGAAGGCAAAATTAGGGCAGTTAGGCATGGGTGTTCTAGGGCGGGTAATATCACCGGCAAACAAATCAAACCAAAAGGATTTGGCCCTCCTTAAGACACCTGAACCTTGTAACTGCCCCTTTCAGAAGAGTTAAATAAGGACACCAAATAGTGGTAGATGTCCATGTGCATCATTTCCCCTCTCCTTTCAGCTCACAGGAAGCTGTTTGAGCGGTTACAGCTTTATGGTGATTAGGCAGAGCAGAGCAGTTCTGTCTCTGCTAGAGCCAGTTACCCCCCTTACGCGTGCTGTGAATATTACTAAAGCAGTATGGGTTGCACAGGATCACCAGCAAGTGGATAGCAAATGACATAATGAATATCCAGTCTGAACTGAGAATCATACGAGTTTCTGTTTGAAGCAGTAGGAACTCAAAACCCCAAAGGAATTTGGAAAAAAGTAGCACCAAGTGAACTCAATAAAGGTTTAGCAAAACTATTCAAGAAGTCAGTAGAAGTTCTTACAAATCAAATATTAAAGCTGCAACTACAAATTTATTTTTCAAATACTTTCTTGTAATGCAAACCAAAGAACTCTGTAACAGACACTTGCCTTCACATGTCTCCTTTCAAGCTCTTTTTCTGATCAAGTGAAACTCCATACTGGCAAGGATTGTGTTGTAAGGTGTCATACGTTAGTAAAGCAATTCATCAGAGCTGAATTTATAGTAAATCAAGGTTGCATGGTGTTCTGTTCTTCCAGATCACCAGGATATCAGTAACAATATTGCCAGTGACTGAAAAAAGTGCTAAGAGCTATATATAAATGATACATTTCCCAGAGCTCATATGAAAGTCATGACACCTTTGCTAGAGGAACTGCTAGATTAAAAACCAGTCCTTTCCTGGCTGTCATATTCTTTCTGAAAAATAATTGTCTGATGAGTCAAAATGGCTTTTTCTGATTACCCCTTCATCTAATTTTGTATGTTTTCAGAGAAATATTCCCAGTCAGCAGCAGCATTATCTAAACACAAATCTGCATCATGCTGGTGTCTTGTACACAGAATCCAAAGGTTTTGCTTTTAGTGTCAGCATGCACAAGAAAGAGGATTTTCACACTTGCTTTGAATGGTATTTCTTAAGGTATATGGCTTTGCTTGTTTATTATTACCTTAAAATAACTACATCTTTTGTACATTGATGCTGAATATGAAAGTGTTCCTTAGGCTGGGGTTTCACTGTGGGTTTTTTCCGCCCCTGCACTGAAATGCTGAGCAGTGCTTCATTTGTCAAAAACCAGATGCTTCTTCCTGCTCCTCCTGTAGCCAAACGTTTGATTCGGACGGGGTTTTGCATCTGTTATACCAGTTATGGGAATTGCAGGAACTCGTTAGCACTCCAACCCTATGTCAGCAGACTTCCTCTGGGAAAGAGAGGAAAATGAGTGCCCCACAAATAATCTACAGCAGGAGGTTTCATCCCTTCAAAGACACCAAGACAAGTATCTGTAGTTCTGTAGCTATTTTTAAAAGCATTTCTAAAATACCTATTTTTTTCTCCATAAGTATGCTTAGAGTATCTGCTGCCAATGAACAAGTCTGATCACTGACTTCACTGGGAATAGAAATACTGGAACACAAACCAGTAATTTATTTTTAGGTGATCTCTTAAGGATTTGATTTACTTTAACATTAGTAATCTGTCCTGCAGACACGTCAAAAATAAACTTTGAAGGCTGCTCTTCAAAGTTACACCATATGTACTGGCAAAGCTCAATTTATTTATGTTTTTTTTTCCTTTTTATTGGCATCTTCACAGGACAACACCTTGACATAAGAAAACATCCAACTCCTCTCCCCCTTGATAAGGCTGGCTTGTTGTTAGAATGGATACTGTCCAGGAAATTATGCAGTTGAATGTTTGTTGCAACTTTATCACTTCTTTTCAGGACAGACATTTTTAACTAGCATGAAAAAATGAGAAAAGGAACATATTTGTTTCCTCTAGTTTCTCCAAAAATTTACTCAGGGCACAAAGGTGCTGCCATTTGGATGCTTTAAAGTATAAATAACGCATCTGTTGCCTTTTATGCTGAATAAACAGACCAAGGTCCTATGAAATGTCAGATATATTCTTAGCAACTGAGCCATTTCTCATAAAGGATCAGCAAATCTAGGCATTTTTTTCTTATTTATAATAAGCAGCTTTGCCTTTCCAGTCAATCCTATTCTATGTGTCAACATCCCAGAAGTTCTCTTCTGTTCCCTTTTAGGTCTGTTGCTTGACACAAATGAGATAATATTTTAAATTTTGGTGCAATATTCCCATGGAAACAGGAATTACACTGTCATTTATTGACTGTTTTTGAGAACAGTTGCCCAACCACCACCTCTTAAAAACCAGTTGGCTAGTTATGCCACACCAACTAGAGACTGCCAGTAGATACTACAAAAAGTGTTTTCCCTGTTCTGAGATGAAAGACATTGCAAAGCACTTAAATACACTGTTGAGAATAAATAAGACCACTAAGGAGTGAATGGTTATTTTCATACACATGCAGAAATTACATAAGTGAGTGATCGTGTAAAGCAGCTCTGCTGAGCAGAGAAGGCTGTTCAATAATAAATTTAAGAACTATATTCAGAATTTCGGGTATTAAATGAGTGGCAGCATTTGGCCAGATTGTTTTTGGTTTGACAGTTATGATAAGGAATCCATTTTGTTCCAGTCCTTGTGCTAAGTTTCTTCCACTTATCCCAACCCAAGAAGCCACACAGAAAATGACCAGATATAATTCATACCACAGCCTATGAGAACAGAGGCTTGTTTAATTTCCAAAACCATCCTGCTTCATGTATTATTCCTACAACTTAATGTAATGACTTTCTTAATGTCTCACTTGGACTCACTTCAGTAAAATGTCCTTTATCCTCCCTCCCCCCAGTTTCCTGCTTAGAAATTGTAGATTAATGAGAATTTACATGGATGAAATTAATTCTACTCTATCAACTCTCAACTATTTGTGAGTGGTTTACAAGTTGTGGGTTAGTTGAACTGCAGATGCAGGGACATCGAGCTGGCTCCTTGCAGAAACAAGTCTGGTCTGGCAAGAATTGTATGCTACTCTAGAGCATGCTGTGGGATGGTGGCTTGACAGTTTTCAAGGTCAAGTTGGCCCAGAACCAGTCTACAGAGTCTAAACTAAAATCACTTGGCCTCCCTGCACCATGCAGAGTCAACCAAACAACTCTGCATGGAGCTAGTCCAGGCCTGGCACAGCTGACTTTGGAGTGGAGCTAGAATTTGATGGGCACTGCATTATAGCCCATAGAGATTTCCTTCTCCATGCCTGTTTGCTGCTTTCCGGCAGTGCTTCTGCTCCAAGGGATTATTGCTAAGATGCAGAGTGGGACTAATGTACAGAGCCAGCACGGATCTAGTGCTGTGCCTGAACTGCTACACACTGCTGGACTGGGAGTCTGGACAGAGACACCTGAAGGGCTCTACTAAAGTGGTCTACCTGCCTTGTTGGCTACACTAGATATGATATTGGCTCTCTTTTATCTCATACTTGTTCATTTTGTTTATCTCAGGTATCCCCATCCTCCTTGTGGTCAGCTGATGATAAATTCCTTTCTGAAACAATGCTGGGTTTTAGGGATACTTAATGGCTAATGTTTGGGGAAGAAATGCTTTTTCTGAGTAAAAACCTTAATTGTCTAGTTGCTAGGACATTGAAACAGCAGTGAGTGGGATCAGCCAGCACAGTAAGGGCTACCTCAAAGGTTTTCTTTGTGCTTTCCTGCAAATTGGGAAAAGTCTGTGGAGCCTGTCGGACAAATTGTGCCAGGGAATTTAATGGAAGACTGCTTGTTACCAAAGACCAAAGGGATCCTGACTCAGTGCTATAGGCAGTGATGTTTCTTGCCAATAGTTGTCTGGCACAGGGGTAACTTGAGGACAATTGCATAACTATCTGGCTTCAGGGGAGCTAGTCATTACTGGTCTGGAGTCTCTACAAAGGGAACCTCCTGATCCCCAGCTCCATAGTGGGCAGTCTGCATTCCTCCACCCCAAATGTCTATCTGAAGGCTGCTCAAGAGCCATTAAAATATCTCTAAATTATACTGTTAGTTTTCGAAAGTAAGTTTAAAATGTTTTTGAAGAGGAGCATATGACAGGAGGTCTTTATAGTGTTTCTGGAGATAAATGGGTCGTGCCAGAGCAGGCCCAGAGAAAGCAGAATACAACCTGATGCTTGCTGACTGCCAATGAGCACTACTGCCCATTTAGGAGTAGAAGAGCAAAAGACAAACTAAATTATTAACTGCATGTACTTGAAAAGAATCTAAAAGATTACATCTTATTGTATGAAACTCTTTTATCAAACTCCACATCAACAGCTGTATGTTAACTCTTGAGCTTTTGTCCTGGGAAACTACTTCTCACGCCTCACTTTTCTAATGTTGTCAGTTTTCTGATAGAGTCTTTGGTGTACTGAAATGTTGAGAGAGCATTAGAAAACACCATTTATTCAAAACTAGGTTTGCAAAATTCAATCAGTATATGATGGATCCTACAGAAGTGTTGAAAAAGCTAAATGACACATGTGAAGGGGAAAGTTTACAGGAAAAAAAGCCTAACATTAATTTAAATGTTATTTTACTGTAATAGAGGCTGGAGTATCTATCACATGCATACCCAGGGGAACAAGAAGATTTGAGAATCTTATACTATAGCATCGAATTTTAGGTATTTCTGCAACACCGATCTCTCTACATCTATCTTGAGTCAAATGTGCTGCATGATGTTATTTCTCTTTGTATGACATATGTGACCTCAGAAAATATCTCTCTAAGATGATCCCTTATTTTTCAATTCTTTTTAGAAAACTTTCTAATGCATCTCTTCATGATATCTATAGAAGGCTTTTTCCTTTTTTGTGGGTATATCTTAACTTTCCTTTCAAGTAAAACTTCCACCCCTTAAAATTGATGCATCCTAGTGCAAAGAAAAGACTTCTAGAAGCATTATTCACTCCTGATGAATTCAGGTTTCTGAAATTGTATGTTCTAGAGTAAAGGAAATTCAGGGAAAACCCAAAATTAAGAAATGCCTTTGTGACTGATTTTTCAGCCTTGTTCTTCCAGCTGTCAGCAAAAATTGATTTATCCCTTCTCAACATGTAATCCTCATGCTGTGAAGAACTAGCAACATCAAAGTGAATATCTGCTAAAGGTACTTCTAGTGAGGAGAAGGACTCTTTTGTCTGAAGCTTTGGCCAGTTTTTAAGCACTGCAAAAGGGTTACCAACATCTCTAGAAGAGTGCCAGGGCATAAATTCCAGAATCTCTCATTCATTCAGCAAAGGTTTTCCAAAGCTGCGAAGACATGTAGCACCTTAGAGGAGAAAAGTATTTATACAGGGAAAGCTGCGAGGGGAAAGTAATTCAAAATAATTCAGAGAGTTGGTTTTTTCCCCCTCACAAATATTTTCTGTGACTGCTTATCATCCAGAAGAGAATCCCAGGGAAAAGACTATTGTATTCATTTTCAATCAGAGTGACAATCTTATTTTCTGTTTTCGAATATGATAATGATATCTTTTCTCCTGGTATTACAATGCCCTTTTCTAAGGAAGCAGCAGTAAACTTCATCTGAGGGATGCTAATGAAGTCCTTTGACAGGGGACAGACTTCACAGGAAATTCCCACCTCACTTCCCCCTCAAAAACAAGGGGATGAAGAGCCATACAACCTTTTTTACTTTGTAAAGTTTTATTGTTAATTTTGCGTTCTAAAAATATAAGAGGATGACAAATATGAAAGAAGACCCCCTCCCATGTGTGGAGTTAGTTCACTTTGGCTGTCAGGTTTCACTCATGACACAGCCCTAATGATTTCTCTTCCTCCAAATCTCCTCTTAAAAACAGTGTGATATCCCTTTAGAACAACTTATAAATTATGTGCTTCACTACCTCCCATTGAAAAAATGGAGAGGAGTGAGAAGGCTGTCAGAGAACTTAAGGAGTAGTGTAGAAGTGTTTCTCTCTGCAGTGAGGATTAGGAATTTCCATCTTCCACAGAGACTCTAAATTGCTTTAGCCTATTCAAACTACTGTAAGTAGATTGAGTGCACAGAACGAAGTTGTCTAGAAGTACTGGAGACAAATTGCACATTTCAGAAGATTAAAGGAGCTAGTTTCTATTCCCACTTTGAGGATCAGTGAGGAGATGTGCCGGGGTGTGCTATGTCAAGGAGCATCTTGCTGCATGCTACTTATCCTCAGCTGCCTGGAAGGGGGCTTTGGTCACACACTGGCTGGGAAGGGAGTTCCTTTGCTCTTTTGGCTTTAGGTGATATCTGACCTGCAGTCACTGCAGATACACCTAAAATATTTCAAATTATTGGCAGTCTGCAGCAGCAGGGAGCCCAGCATATGCTGACAGATTATTTTACTTTTCTTGATGGGTGGTTTTTCCCAGGCTGTTCCTATCTATGCTACCTCAGCTAAAGAGCTATCAGTGTCTGAGAAAATAGATATAAAGTAGCTTAGTTAATTCCAAATTAACTGCAGACTGTGCTTCAGATTTACTGTTTGTTTATTGTTCTTGAAGAGAAAAGGGAGTAAAAGCAGGTTTTTTTGAGGTTAATACATTTCTTAAAAACTTCTCCAAACAAAAAACAACAATGGACTGGAAGAGATGTGGGTCACTGAGAATTTGTATTGCAAGACTCTCACAGTAAAGCTTTTCATAAAATTATGAGGCTGCACCTTAAAAGCAATTTTGTTGTCCCTATTTGAATGAAGAGGAATTCCAGAACCTCACTCTATTTTGCTCTAATTTTGCAAAGTCTTTCTTTAAGTCCCAGAAAGAAATACTGTGTCATCATCCTCCAACTTAAATTTCTATTTTCTTTCTTCATTCTTGTTTCTCAGATAATATACTGGTTGGGTCTGGCTGGGATGGAGTTAATGTACATTAAAGTAGCCCATATGGTGATGTGTTATGGATTTGAGACAAAAACAGTGCTGATAACACACCAGTGTTTTGGCTATTGCTGAACAGCGCCTGCACGGCATTTGGGCTGTCTCAGTTTCTCACACTGCCTCCCCAGTGAGGAGGCTGGGGTAGGCAAGGGGCTGGGAAGGGACACAGCTGGGACATCTGATCCCAGCTGACCAGAAGGATATTCCAGGCCATACAGTGTAACGCTCAGCAATAAAAAGCTCAAGGAAATGAGAAGAAAGAGACATTCATGGTTATGGCTTTTGTCTTCACAAGTAAATGTTATCTGTGCTGAGGGCTGGCTTTCCTGGAAATCACTAACCATCTTCCTACTGGTGGGAAGTAGGGAACGAATACCTTATTTTGCACTGCTCCACATGCAGCTTTGCTTCACCTGTTAAAGTGTTTTTATCCTCACCCACAGTTTTTAAGCTTTCCTTCCAATTCTCTTTCCATGAGTGACTGGGTGGGTGCTCAGCTGCTGGCCAAGGTCATCCAACTACCAAGACAGACAACAACAGCATTTTCTTACTCTCTTCCAGGCTTTATTTTTGTAACTCTTCTTAGAGCTGGAACATATTCAACCATTCCCTACATATTCCGTTCTGGACTCTTTTTCCTGACGGCAAACTGCATTTCTTTCTTTCTTTTATTTAATTTTTTCCTAGTGAAAATATTTCTACTGATACACTCCAGGGTGCAGTTTTCTGTTTCATTGCACTGTGTGAATCCCACTTAAGTTTCTTATTGCTACTTCTTGTGACTGTGAATAATGCTAAGTGTTTCTTCTCTGGGAGGCACAGCTCAAAGAAAGGGAAAATGTTGATTGTTTATGTCATCAGAGGTGTGTTGACACTACTAAAAGTCAAATAATAATTTACTACTACTTTGTTTTATATTGGCATATACATTGAAGGAAACATTTGCGCTTGCTCACAGGTTTTGAAAGAACTGTACAGTGAGGGCAAGACTCAAATCTCTGTAACATCAATGGTACTTTGGAGAGAGCCAAGTATGAACTCTCCAACTGTGTGCTTCAGATTTTTATCTGTCAAATTTTGTGAAAAATGTTAAGCTTAGAGAGGATACTACAAATCTTATGGTGAAGGGAAAAGTGTCATGTGGCTACTACGAACCATTATGAACTACAAAATGAACCATGGTTACTTAGTCAGTGGGTCTGGACACTTGCTTGTCAGGAAGAATTTGACCTGGGTGTGTTGTCTTACAAAAAATGTACAGCTGAGATACCTCTGACAAAATACAGATTTATTTTGTCATCCTTTCCCTCCCCTTACTCCACAGAGAAAGACAGGCACTGCTAGGGCAGAGTTCATCTCACCTAATATAAGTGATTAAAGCTGCCTCCCTTTTTTTTTTTTTTAGGGATACAGGGTTACTTCAGCCTCAAGATAAAACATTAATTCAGCTCAAAATTCAGACATAAATATATGTAGACATTTACACCATAAGCACTCAAGTTGTCTGAATTTGGAGCCCTTAATATTAGGTAATATGAATTATTATGAATAATTCTTTTGGATTATTTTGCCACTTGGGAAGGGTTTTCTAAATAGCCTCCATTTCCACCTTGCTTTTTTTCTAGTTTTCATTAGATAGTTTAATGAACTTAATTTGGGGTGTTTTTCAGATCTGAAGATAAATCTGATTTTTTGGACACATTAACATGAAATGGTAAAGAAAGGACCAAGAGGACCAGATTCAAAATTAAAACATAAACTTGATTCCCTTTCCTTCTTCTTCCAGCTAGGGAGATTTCTGAGTTCTTGCTTCCTGGAACATAAATTTTTCTTGCCCTGTACTTTAGCTTTTTAATTACTTTTTATCAGGGATGAACAGAATTTCTGCCAAGCAAAGATATTTCTTACTTGGTTTAAAAAAGAAAAAAAAAAAAATAAGGTCATATACTTGGGAAAATTACAGAAAGACAGTTTATGGGCTGTAGCAAGTGAGAACTACTGGTGTAAAATGATTATCAATTACTCATTTTCAACCAGCTATCTCACTGGATCCATTCTACCTACTATATTGTAGTGCATTTATCAACTTAATTCAGGCAGTTAGTCATTTGATTTTCTCATTTCATTATTCTGTATAGAGAGCAATTGTTTTTGTAATTATGGTAATAAAACTATATTTAGATCTGATTTAACCTCCCACTCCTTTACGCATCTCAGTTAAGTGTGTAAGCTGTGATCCTTTTTGCTCTTCTCAGTACAGATGTTCCCTTTACACTTGGGGGAAGAAGAAATGGGGCTGTCAGGGAAATGTGGACAGTAGGAGGCCTCAGTGAAAAATTTAAATCAGGCAGGTTCAGTTTTGGCCATGGTCATTACCACAGAGAGACATAACTGACTCACTGTTTTGAATTTCAGTTCTGCCAAATCTGGCACTTCTTGAAATTTATTTTAAATTTTCTTAGTTTTACTCCATTTTCTACATTGAAACTTTGGAAGACTTTTAGCTTTCACAACTTCTGATATAAGTCAAAGTTACATAGAAAGCATATATACAGAAAACATACATACATATATAAACTCTGAGGATTTGGATTATTTAAGTGTAATTTTCTACCATTATTTTTATGAGGAGGTTGGGCCCAAAACCAGGATAGAAATCAATAACAGCAAGAGGTCAATCTCCTAATAATGTACCTGCTACCTATAAAAGTACCCAAAAATTGTCTGCTTAAATGGCTGAATTTAGAAGAGAATTTTAGGATTCATACAGTCCCTTGCAGTATGCTAATGAAGTACTGTAAAAAGCAAATATCAGAGTTGCAGTCCTCTAGCATGACAATTTCTGCTTTGAATCCAAAACATCTTTGAGCGTTTTTGTTCCTTCTTTCAGCATCTTGCTCTTAACATATCTCTCCCAGTAATTATTTTGTTCTTTATCTTCTTCTGATTACTTCCAAATTCAAGAGATATTTTTTATGCCTTCAGATTTGTATGTATTTTTTAATGGAAAATGTACTCTTAAAATTTGTTAAATGTGCTCTGAGCTTCATCCCTGACCTTTTGTTTTTCAGCTATATTCATTTCAGACAGTCCCTTGGATATTGCTAGAGTGTATATTTTCAGGTTTGGGCTTCTTTGTTCGTCAACATTAGCCGTCTTTATTTCTGGTGTATTTTTAGCTAGATTACATGCACAACCCTTGGGCATACATTAATTTATCTTTGAATGTCTTCCATTTCCCTCTGTGTCCTTTCTCTCTATTGATTTATCCTACTTGATTTCATCCTGTGCTTTTACATTCTTCTGAAACTCACTCTTTGAAATTTAACATTGTTCTTTTTTTTCCTTTTGTGGTTTTACCTGTGTCCTAATTAACACCCTAATTAGGTTAGGAACACAATTGCAAAGAGCCCTTGAACTTCTGCAATCCTGTTATATTTACCACACACAGACCTAGCCAAAGATTGATTTTTTTCTTCTAAATTCTTCCTTTTTCCCTCCTGCATATATAGTATAGTGCTGTGCTTTAACCACAGAATTAAACATCTCTTGATTTATTTATCTTACGTAATGAGCCTAAATGTACTAATTCAGAACTTTAACAATTTGCTGTAGATAATTTTGTGTTTACAACTCCTATATATTGCTCTAAGCTTTTTCAGATGAAGACTATAAATTTGTCTAGTTTTTCTTCTTTTTTTCCCTCTGGTTTCATTGTAAAATATAATAAATGACCTCTACTGTCACATTTTCAAATATAAAGTATGTTTACATTTTTCTTAAGAAAAATACAACAACCATATCTCCCTTTAAAAATTTCTAGTTAGAGTGGATTTTTAAAATCTGTCTTACATTGTTATTCAAAATTTGCTCTTTATTCCAAATGATACATGAAATTTTTCCCCTCTCCTCTCATCCTCTTCTGACTTTCTAATTTATCTCAGTTTTTTATATTAATCCTTTGTAGACTTTCACAGCATTCACCTGATCAATCTTTAACTAATTTTATCACATGCCTTTTTTATTTGTATGCACCTGAAAGTCTTTGCCATGGTGACAATGTTATTGCCATGTACAGACAAAATTAAAAATTTTCAGGAATATTCTGGGGTATTGTACAGCTTTAAAGTAATGCATATTTAAATTGCAGTCAGTTTTGCTACCATACTAGTAGGTAAATCCAAATACTTGATGCTGCTATGCAAATTTATCACAGAAGCATAGAATTATTTGAGCTGGAAGGGACCTTAAAGATGATCTACTTATGCATAGCTACAGGAAAAAAAAAAAAACACAGTGTTTTGTCTTCATATTTGTTTCTGCCTCCTCATTTAAGCAACTTTCCCTTGCTTACAGTAGATGGTTTCCACAAGCATACTCTTCTTGCTGTTCAGCTCCTTCCTACTGTTATTTCTGGCTAATGCACTTCAACCACTCAGTTGTTAGTTCTTTCACCTATTACATCTTTGAAGACCAGAAAGGATTTAAAGTGACTAAATATTTTCTAATTTCATACCTATATCATAGTTACGACTGTATGTCCAGAAAATGATCCTGTTTCTTAGAAAATTATCCTATTGCATTTTTCTTCAAATTACTTTCTAGCCACCCAGACCTACAGATTCCGAGATAAATGATCAGATTGCCTTCTTCCCATGGACACCAGTTTTACCTCACAGTTAATGATGCAGTAACTTCAAAACAGTTCACCTGAAACTTCACTGCCAACTTTACTTTGCAACAACATTGTATTGAAGTTCAGAAAATACTGAGAATGATTTGAAATCTTGTAGTCACTTTATTGCAAGACCCAATCCAGTCCTGTAGTAAAATATTAATGTTTGTTCTTTTCAGTGACAGCCTTGTTGTCTTTATTTCCCTTTATTAACTTCTGCAGTAGGACTGGGGCCTGCATGTCTGTGACTAGAGCTACTTGTGCAGTGACCTCCCACAGGAAAGATGGGTAACACTAGGAGGTGAAATGGGAGGAAAGCAATATGATGCATGTGTGACTTCCTCCTTGAAATCCTGCTCATGAAATCTGGATATATCATCTGTCCACACCACAGCAGCTCCCCCCATTTATGCTCCCAGTGCCTCAGTGCAGCTGCTTCTGCACCATGTTCTAGAACAGTTAAATCTCTTATAATTGCAAGTGAGTTAGACTAACAGCCATGTAACTTGAATGCATTTTTGGCATGAATTTGTGGTCCACATAAAGTTTCTTCTCATATACACTTGTGATTATTTCTAGAAGGTTTTAATTCTATACTTCAGGTTTCCCTCCCAGCAGAGCACCTCTTCAACCACCACACTGACAGGAAGTTGAAAGGTTGTGTATGGCTTGGTATCTATTAAGATCTTTCCTCAGCATCTTCCCTCTTTTTTTCTCTTGCTCTGTCCTCTCTTACTAGCTCTAAACCCAAGTACTCTTGATCTTATTCTTACTGTGCTCCTCTTTTCCACATATCCTTGCTATGAAATGTTTGTTCTAGGCCCCAGGGAATGTGATAACTCAGTTCACAAGCTCAGAAAACTATACTCCTGTCAGATACTTCAGTTAATGTAGATAATGCATGTATCCATATTTCTCTTTAACTGTCTTCCTTTAGAAATCAGCATAACCTGCCCTAGTTGCAAACTTATGTTTTACTAAGTCTAAAGATATATAGTTTGTCACATTTTACAACTCACCAGGTTGAAGTAAAAGAGGATGAACACAATATGAAGCAATCAAGGGCTTGTGAAAAGGGCCCTCATCACACCCAGTCAGACCCCTGGTGTAATCCAATTAAATTGAATAGTTCTCAGGAAACCCCAGAGGATTAAACACACTTACCCAAGCAAACCCGTTTCCTACCACTTGAGGTGTATAGCTCTGAAAACATGCATCTCATTAAGTCCCTAAAATGGCAATTAAGGCTAAAAGGTTAGAGAAAGATAATAAAGCATTAGAGGGATTCGGCAAACTCTATCACCCTATACCTCCCTCTTCCCCCCATCAGTGCCAGCTGTTTTCTAATTAACCCAATGGTAGCAAGGTGTCCACAAGAGGATATCTGCTGATTAGCCAAAGAACTCCCTTTTCTCAACGCTATTAGGCCTGTGCCTCTAAACTCCCTGTTTTACAAAAGTCTGCAGCCATCACCAAAGTTATGTCTATGCAATATGCAACTACGGTACCTGTATACAAGCAAAGATGCCCAAATTCCACTCAAGCAATCAGCTCATGCTGGGTGGTAATAGTTTTCCAACTGAGATCAAGGCAATGCAGGAAAATCATCAGTATTCTCATTCCCACCCTTTTCTCATCTTGTACCCTCTCTTCTCATCTCCTAACAGGTTTTTTAGTTCTTTTTCCAACATTGGAGTGTCAGTTAGATTTCTTAGGGAGAAGCCCCAGGGTGTCTGAAGAGCACCTCAGCAGTTTGTCATCGTCTGTTCCCCATTCTGACCAGAATTAGTTGTCAGGAAATAATTTGTAGATAAAGATGTTTGAAAATACAAGCCCTCTCCTCTCTTTCCATTGATTTTAGAATCATAGAATCATTGGATAGTTTGGTTTGGAAGGGACCTTAAAGATGATCTAGTTCCAACCTCCCTACCACAGGCAGGGGCACCTTCCAACAAACCAGGTTGCTCAGAGCCCCATCCAACTTGGCCTTGAACATTTCCAGTGATGGAGCATTTTTGTAAGTTGGATTCATTTAGGGGAGCAGTAAACAGAGGGACTAGAAGTGATCATTCCAGAGAAACAGCAACTCTGGAAAACCATTTAGCAAAGCCAAGGTCTGGACCTCCCACTGGAATTACCCACAGCATGCCTTGAATTGTTAGATTCTTCACTTAGGGATCTACAGTTAGCGGGGACAAATCAGATTCAGAACATGGACATTAAAGCTGGTCTATTAATGTGCCTTTAAAAACTTAGGTAAAGCAAATTCACATTTTATGTGAAAGGAAGAGAAACGGATTTGCCTAGCCTTGCTACATTAAGAGGCATATTGGTAAAACTAGCAATAAGATTAATTTTGCCTCTCTTAATACTGTTTTTATTTGTGTGTTTCGTGTCCTAAAAAGTAATCCCCTTATGCTTTAGCAGAAGAGAGCATAAGCTTCAAAAATTTCTAATTATTATTACTAGAGTACCTAAGCATACGCTGACTTTTTTTGAGCTGACATGACAGATGGTCTTTTATCTATAGTTTAAGTAGTGAATTTGAAAGAGCATTTCTTCACCCTGTCTGTAGTCGTCTTCTAAGATACCGTCTCAAAACCTACCCCAAACCATAGGCAAACACTATGCAAATAATAATAGAGCTACTTTTCTATGCTAAGTTGCTTTGATTTTGTGCATTTGATTGTAACATCCCCTGAAATTTCATATGCCACTTTTCAAATAACATCTTTTTCTTCCTCAGAAGTGCTATGACAAATCCTGACCCGACGTCTTTGCAAAACAGTCAACGCCAAAGTTGGTGCATAAAAGTCACCTGAAAATGACAGTGATAGAGACGTCATTTTATGAAATGCTGAAACTTAGTCCTGCTATGAAATTTTCATTCACTTGACAGTGTTCAGGTGGCTGGATAGTACAGTATCTTGTATCTTGCTTCAGTGTACCCACAGACAGCTCTAACGCTGAAAGGTTTATATTGTTGTACACTAGATGTTTTAGGTCAAGATATTTTAGCACTAAAATTAAACACCAAAACAGTAGGGAAATCAATACATTGGTTTACATGTAAAATTAATTAGGATGCAAGAAAGTTTTGGGTTTTATTCCCTTCCTCGTGATAGTCATTATCTACTAATAATTTATCCTTTTCTATTTACACACAGTCAGAACTAAAACCACATGATTTCTTCTATTTTCTGTGCAAAAATCAAGCTCCTATTGCTGCTAATGACAGCTATAAATTAAACACAGATGAGAGTACATTAAAAAAAAAATTCTTGGTGCAGTATATTAATCTCCAGATTTAGAATTCAGGTGCTTCAAGACACAACTTCAGTTACAATCTCTGTCCAAGAAGGTAAAAAGCAGCACATCAGAGATTACAAAGCTGGTGATAATTTACTTGAAGAGCTGT
Source organism: Eulacestoma nigropectus (assembly GCA_013397775.1). NCBI lineage: Eukaryota > Metazoa > Chordata > Aves > Passeriformes > Eulacestoma > Eulacestoma nigropectus. The sequence continues at coordinate 1,368,986 of VZTE01005077.1, read as the reverse complement.
AATTTTTCAAACTTGATGCCAAATGTAAATCCAGATATGTCTTTCAAGACTGTGCTTTCTTGGCAATGAAAATGTTTTGTTCCACTAAGGAAGAGTCCATGTAACTCAACTTCCTCCTGTGCAAAAATGTTATACAGTGCACACATAATTTCGTTTCTGTTCTATAAAGACTTGTTTTAAGATTTTTCAGAGCAGTTAAATCTTTTAAAAGAGCAATTGCTTGTGTGTATTTACGAAAGGATCACAACCAATCAGAAAAGTGGAAATTTTGTTTTTCTAACTTCTAACCAGAAAACATTTGTAGTTTTCACAATTGATGTTTAATAATCACAATGTTATAACACATTTTTGCCTAATTTTATACATACTTTAAATGAAAATTTTATTAAGAAATTAAAAACATTTGAACTAGAAATATAAAATAAATAAGGCTATAAAAAGGATAATAAAGGAAGAGGAGAAAGAAGTAGAGAAGCAATTCAGCAACTGACACTTCTATTTAAATTTAAGAAGTTTTTAAATAAGATTAAACATACAAAGAAAGGTAGTTTGAGAAATACTTCAGACAAAATAATTGTGGGGGTGCTGCAGACCTAGTAAATAAAGAGCTAAAAGAGGGAACTATAGTTGGTCAGTCAGTGCATTTATGGAGATCAAATTTAAATATTTTCTTTATCAGTCACAAGATCAGTGAAGATGGTAAACTTGAATTAAAATTATGGAGGCATTTGACTTGATGTTACACGACACTTTAATTAAAAAATTATTTTAAAGCTCTGAAAGGGCTATTTAAAAATTATTAAAGATGGCTAAATGATAGGTCTCAAAATGTCAATGTAAATTGAAATTGTCCTTGTTCATCCTCAAATCCTTTCAGTGAACTCAGTCAAGGACTGTTTCTTGGCACTTGGATACTTCATGTATTTATCCAAGGTCTTTAAGAGGCTTTAAAATTATTACTGGTATTGTGGGAGGAAGACCAGGGAGAGGATGAATGTTAAAAAGGGGAGAGGCTAACTTCCAGATGAAGCAATGTGGTGCTTGTCACTCAAGCAAGTAAGAGCTGCAGGGCAGGACATGCTATGACACCTCCCACAGTCTTGACCCCCCAAGGCCAAAGACCTGCTCTGTCACCTGGAGAGCCTTTTCCTTCACTAAGACCCAAGCAGCAGAAAGGGAAAATGATTTTTCCTCCTGACCTGCACAGTTAGGGTGTAAACCTACAGCCAGACACAGGAAAAAGGTCCTAAAAGACATGGTTTAAATGAAATGTATCTGTGTTTCCTCTACATTTCTTTGGAAGCTAGGATATTATTTTTCCTTTCCCAACTTCTATCCCCTACAGCAGAAGAATTAGAACGAACAGCATCGCTGGCCTAAAGTAGAAGGGAAAGGACATACAGCTTTTCTCTGTGGGAGCAGTCTACTTAGTTTCAAATGCAGATGTACTCTAAATAGTGTAATGGTCTATATAAGCGTTTATGGCAGAACATTACTTCTGTGTTTTTTAATTTTCAGATATTTGCAGTTGTGTGATTAACATAAGTCCTAAGACTATGACTACAAATCAGCAAGGCTTAGTTTATGTGAATACCAATATTTAAAATAATGTTCAGCATGCTGTAGTTTTGGTTTTTTCAGCAGTATGCAAGGTTCTCAAAAAACCCCACGACACCTTTAATGAGAAAGCATTGTAGGGTGCCATTTTTTCAGATTCTTGTATTTGCCAAGTTTCCCTTAATCTCAACACAATCAATAATGTTCTATATCTTATAAGACTTTTTTTATTATTTTAAACTAAGTGAATAAATTATGGGAAGTTAAAGACCAAAAAGGAGGCCTGATGAAAGTTGCAGTTGGAAGTATCTTTGAGTGTTCAAAACCAAAGAGCTATCAATTAATGTGTATGACATTCTTTTCTTTCTAAATTGCTACTGTCATTATTCCCTTTCCAGTGTTTAGGAAGTTGCTAGGGAGCATATTCACCACCAACAAACAATTTGTCAGGAATACTGTAAGAGAGACAGTTGGGTACTGAAAACAGAGCAGAGATCACTATTGGAAACATGACTGTCACTGTAAACACTTCAGTTCGACTTTACAATAGAATAAAAGATGTGTTAAACCTTCCCTCACTGTCTATGGGAGCCAAGAAAGATTCTGATCTCCCTGGAAAGTCAAACCACCTTTCCCAGCCACGATGTCTGCCTCTGGATGCTCCATAGGGATCAGATGCCCAGGGAGCAGCGCAGCTCACTCACCTCTCTCTGATCACTCTGCGATTCTGTGAAATCAGTGTAATTGAGAGAAAGGTATTAACTAATTAACATATGCGCCACATCCCTTTCTTCTCTTATTACCAGGCCCCCAAGAAATACTTCAGGTCAACTATGAAACTGGCTGATTTCTTTTTCTTTCATCACTTGGGAGATCTTTTTCTTTTTCAGTGGAAAACAAAGGCGATATTTCAATTGTTCACAGGACTAGCACAACTCTGCTACAGTGAAAGCTTTACAGTTCCCAACAATGAGAGCATGGTCAGGTTAAAATTGGATGAGTATGCCTGAAAATTATGACTGCAGCAAAGCTGTATTATTTGCAAGAAGTTCATAATTTTATTCAGAGAATTAAAAATTTAAAAAAATACCCAAAAAAACCTAACAATTTTCTCTTAGGAAATATATACACATGCTTTGCTAGAGTGACAGATGTAAGTGTGAAATTAATCATGCAAATTTCAGCAGTCACATATATATAAAACATTAGTTTCGGTTTAAGCTCAATATTTGCCTAATAGCTTGCTTAATAGCTTTATCATTGATAGTTTTCTTTTAATTTAAAACTGTGCTACAGCAGCCTTCCAAATATAACTTATAATATATTGATACATTTGTGTCAGGTATAACTAGATTCTAAATAGCTTTCAAAATATTTAGAATCTGCCCTTTGGATGCTAGACCCTGTCTGCTCAAGAAATTTAATGTTTCACATAATTGAAGAGTTTAGAATATGTACTGCATTAACATGAATTTTGACTGAAGTCACCATGTACCTAATTCTTCATTATAACGATCACACAATAGATTGCTATAAAGTCTCTGCAAAACTAAAATTTAAATTTATTTTCTTAGATGGAAAATGAATTTGTAAAATTCTGGTCTTCAAAACAATACCAGAATTGACTGCTTCCAAAAGACAAAATGAAAATCTGTACTATACTTTAGTATTTTTATACTATACTTTGATCCTAAAGTCCTTGATCAAGTGAAAATGATTGCTTCTGATGTGTGTAAGTAAAATCACTGAGTATTGCAGACGGTTTTACATTGAATAGAATTACTTGGATGCTCAAATATCCTCAAGACTGGGTCCATCTCTTGTGAAATTGACATCAAGCAGAGATTGCTATAAGAAGATGTATTTCAGTTACAAATTTAATTTTTTTTCAACTGCTGACTTTCTTTATAGAAAGAAAAGTCCCCAAACTCTAAGAAATACCATTAAGAATTCAATGTTTTAAAGTCTATTTAGATGGTAAATCAACATCGGTTCTTTTTGCTCAGAATATTTGAGATGCATTACCTGAGGGATTATTTTCTGTCTTTAGCAGCTGGATATATTTTAAAGTTAGATTCATCTGTTATGAAGTGTAAATTCACACAGTTCAGGATCAGAATGCGTAAGATGATAACAAAGTGCTGCTTTAATAGATGATCCATAGGAATTCTACTATCAACAGGCAGCTGTCAGATTTGCATGCATTTCTCATACTCATGCTTGGATCTGAAATGGATAGCTGCCAAAGAGAATAAATTTGCTTTCTTTCTCATCTAAGACCTTCTCCTTGTTGGTAAATAATATATTTTCATCAGGAAAGCATGAATATGTAAAACCTCTGAAAAAGAGAACATATGTATTTATATAATCATTCATAGCCAGGCCATATTACTGCAATAAATTATACTATTTGGTGTAATACTGAGAATTAAATGATGATCATAATGAACAGAGAGGCTATTATTATTACTGTTCTTACTCTTCTGGCACCATGACCATATTATTCTCATTTCAGTCATATTTTTGTCAAGGCAGATGTTGTAAAAATCATAAACCTGATGCGTCCTGCATTTCAGAATGAACTTCAGAGAAAAACAAGACCTGTGCAAGGGGTAATAAAACCAGCAGATGACCACTCTGCTTTCCCCTTTGAATGCTAGGCCACTGGTAACAACCTGACTTGCAGGTCTTAACTACCCTACCGTTAAAAGTGTTCTTCTAGTGACTATGGTGACACTTCCCAGTGTCAGGGAAGTGTCGCTATTGAGCCAGGAAGGGAGAGATGTGGCAACACACAAATCCAGTGAAAGAATGAATTATTTATTAATTTTACAATCATTTTTATAAAGTCTAGTTCCATAAAGTGATTGGACAATGTTCACACACCTCCTAGGGGGATTGGTTTAGGTTCTATCACATCCACAGTAAAACATTTCTCAGTGTACCATAAACAGAACTTAGCAAAACACCAGATGTGAATATCGTCTGGATAAACTATCTTACTGTTTTCATATCTTGTGTGAGAAAGGAAAGGTTCTCAAAGAATTAATGCAAGAAGCTGGAAACTTCATCTGCTAGCAGCATTTCAGTATCCACAGGGAAGGACCGAGGATAGCCCATATTTTGGATGTCTGCATCAACCATGAAAACTTCTATTCTTCTTTTGGATTCTTGATTAGAGTACTGCAACATTTTTCCAGGCTGTCTTGAAGACAACTTTGTTTTCACTCTTACTTTTGTTACTTATTTACTACTCTTATTATTTATAAAAAAACCACTCCACTGCTAATCACAACAAGAGGTAGCATGATGGTTGGTAGATAACAGATGAGATTAACACAGAAAAGCCTAGGTACAGCCCACACTGACATTATCCACCTGAAACTGGTCAGGGAGTGAGAGAACAACAGAGACTTCCAAGAGCAGAGTCATGACTCCAAGATTTCCTGAAAGACTTGTGTACAGCTACTCTCACTGGGTTTGCTCTAGTGAGAACCAAAGGCAATCATGGTCTTGTGGTGGACCCACCCTTGAAAATTTTCAGTGAACAGCAGATATTTGACTCTCTACATAAATTGTTCCTGATATTATAGTTGTTCATACATTGGTTCAACGTGAGACTACAGTGTCACTTTTCTAAGTGACTTGTAAGCACATTGTCATTAAAAAAAATTGCCACAAGAACCTAAAAACCTAAATAAAATCTAGCTGTGCAGAGTTTACAGTGCAAGCATCGAAACTTCATATACCAAGAACACCCACATATCCTACCAAACTTCTAGATGGGAGGAGCTGTGAGCAAGTATCTATGAAAATTTATTTCAGGAATTTGTTATGCAGATAATAGTGTGCCAAAAAAGTAATTTCAAGGTATTTACCAAGCACGCAAAGCCTCATACCCTTCTACTTGCTATGTAACTGTATTGTAGATTTTATATTTATTGAGGCAGGGATTTTATCTTTATCCTCTCGATCTGCATATGAAATTGCATCAGTAGATGCTATATGGTTTGACTGCAAATATGGTTGCTTTAACACCTCACTATCAGATAAAGAAAGAAAGCACTGAGCATCCAACATTTATCCTAAGTCTTACCTTGCGAACTGATAGGATCAACTTCTGACTGCTATCCTCAGGCATAATTCCACCACTAATTGTTTTTCTTATTACCAACACTTGCAATTAAAATCTTTGTAATTAGAACACCGTGTTTTTATAAAATAATTTGCATTTAGTTAATTTCTCATTACTTTATTTATTATCTCTCTTTTCACTCCCTCCCACAAATCACAATGAGATGATCTCAGAAGGTATTTTCTGAGAAGTTTAACTGGTGCTTCACTTGAAACCAGTCAAGAACCATTGGCTGCAAAACATCCAGAACTTGTCTCTATGTTAATGTAACATTAGTGAAAGCATACCAAATGCACTTCAACAGTGTTACCCCACCCCTTTCCTTCTCTTTTTTGTCAGGATATGAAAAAAAATAGCTTTCACAAATAAAAAAGCAACTGTTCCAGTCAGAGTGAAGGATAACTGTAGATAAACAGGAATAAATTAAGATCTTGCCAAGAATTGAATAGGAATTCCATTAAAAAACCCACTGCAGCTAGGAATACTGACATACCACTTGTAGTAAGCTGCAAAAAGACAAGGGTAAAGTTTGTGAAGATCACTGTAAGATGTAGATTTCTATCTGGATCCAATTTCTGAAAGAACAGGGACATTTGTCCTTAATGGTTTAGATCAAATAAAGGAGGAAGGTATACAGAATTAATTCCTGAAAGTTACTCAGCTGATGCTGAATTCCTATGACATGCTGACTCTTAATAAGGTGGCAGGACCCCCAGAAGCTGGTATCTCTGGTAACCTTCCTGTTGTGCTCTCAGGTCCACCAGGACACCAATGATTTTCTTGTATCCTGTTGATACCATCTGCTGAGTGCAGAGGTCCAGTCCATTGTAGCTGTCCATGCCATCTGCTTCGCACTCCTGAACTGCTCCATGTGACATGTTGGGCAGACAGCAGGCTAGCACACCGAACTGCACTGCATGAGTATTTCTTAGCTTCCCTTTTGAATATGCTTTCCCATCTCAGCAACACGAATCGCCTCAGATGGCTGCAGTCAGCTGGTGGATCCCAGCAGTGACCACTGAGCAATTTAGAGTAATTGTTTTAGGACAAGTCATCACTGCTGAGGTTACTATGAATTGAAGAGGTGTTGCTTATTGAAATACGTTTATTTGATAAAGAAGGTCATGTACCAACTGAGGCACTGTGCGTTTCAGGCAGTGTTAAGACGTGGCCTTACTTTGGGTTTGATATGCTGGACTTGCACTGACTTAACAGGAAGTAATTTTTTTGCCAAATGACAGCATATATGTAGATTTTATTTTCTGTGCCTAGCTGGCATCTAAACTCCACTAAGATTTTTATTCCTCCTGGCACATGTTGTGCATTTATTCCACTTGGATTCATAAAAGCCCACCAAGGTTCAGTGTCCCTGTTCTTCATTCCACTCCTTGCAGCTCTTCACAGACTGTATACACTTTCAGTACACAGCTGAACATTTTTTTTTTGCAGTACCCTGCTACTGCAAAGTGGTGGCTCTTCACAGGCTTTTTACTCAGTCTTATCATTTGGTGATAGAAATTTATCTTCCACATATACTGCCAGTTTTATTACATTTAGCAATAATGTACCATCTGATGACTTTCAGCAACCAACTACCAGGCTTGTGACTGTGCAATGCACTGGGTGTCTGCTCATCCAGGAATCTAAAATGAGTAGTCACTATCTGCACCCAAACTATCTCCATGTTCTCTGTGTACCAAATCAAACACAACCTGGACACTTTGAATTCAGTGCAGACATCTCATACCAGCCCACATGGAGACTGGTCTCATTTGGGACTTTCAGGCATGAGCTGATCTGTGCATATACAGTGTAGACCAGACTGGCAGCACATGCACAGATGGTTTTATGGACACTTTGGATTCCTACCATTTTCTTCATTAGAATGCTGGCATGTATAAACTCTTCTTATTATGGGAAAATACAGAACATCGCTGTCACATAAACCTCCCCTGACTCCAACAGCAAAGAATATTGAGAAGATTTTTTTAGGTCAATCTTATATTGCAGTACTAAAAAAAGAATCCTGGTTATAACAACTGTCCATTTGGTGTTGTGCATATTAACTGTTTACTCTTTCTGGAAAGATTAACAGTCTAAAATTTGTATCTACTGTAAAAACACCGTTTAATCTGTCTCTGCAGAAAATGAAGGAAAGAGCAGGGGAGCAGGCAGTTCCAGAGGAAGATCCATCTCACCAGTCTTACCCATCTAGCTCTATTTACTATGAAGGTACCCCAGGTGGCCACCTTAGATTAAATATCCAGGTTTTAGATGGTAGAAGAAATTTAAGGAGATGAATCCTTCTCTAGGTGGTCCTAGCCTTTGTTCAGGTCTGAGGCATACGATGAAGAAACTACAATCTGCCATTCAAACAGTGGGTTAGATAAAGGTCAGAGGTTCTTCTCTTGGGACATTTATTACCCCCAAGAGCTCCTGGGCTAGAGCAAAAGTCAGACCATTGGATGGCTCTGCAGTTGCTATCAAAAGGTGCTATGCATCATCTCAAAGGGAAGGTTCTCTTCCATAAGCACTGTGCAGCTGCAGTGCCAGTTTCTGTGCCTGTGCTCTTTTTCACATAATTAGTCTGAGTCCCTTCTTACAAGGTGCGTGGGAAATCTACAGTGACTGACCTGTGAAGTTAATTAACTTTGCCAGTGATACCTGGAAACTACCATCTTTTACCAGTTTCTTCTTCAGAAGGAACTGCATCAGACATTTTCCTCACTTGTTTGATTAAAAAAATCCTGCTATGAAGTGTAAACTAATACTTGCTGACCATTATGAAAGAGCTATCACTTCTGATTTTGCAGTCATTTTCCACTATAAAAGCAACTATACATTTTTATGAGATAGAAATTAAGTAGATCCCTTTGTGCATTTCTTTCTGAAATGTCTACAAAAGGCCTATGCCATACCTTCTTAGAGAAAAACCACACTGGACAGTTTAAACACTGTCTGGAGTAAACAAACAGAAAAGATATGGGTAAGATTTATTTTTCTCCCTCTGAGATACTTCAATGACAGTAGAAATACCTTCATTTGAGCAAGCTTTTACTTGTCATTCAAGGGCTTTTTGATTGAACAGGTCAAAAACCTGTTGGAAAAAAATAATTTCAGGCTTTTTATAGAAACCCCCACTTCAAATGAAAAGGCTTTCCTCAGTACATAAAACCTCCAAAACAACCTACCCTCTAGGTTACTGGAAAAAATACGCAATTTCCACAGCTAACCCAAGAAGACTGACAGCTGATAATCTTTGAGAGGCCAAATGCCAGATTATATCAGAGATTTATTAGGTGGGGGCTGAAGAGATGCTTCCTTTCAAAGGATCCATTCTCCTGGCATTAACTTATTGTTTTGTTTTCACTGAATTGCGGAACTCGAAGAGACTCATTGCTTTTCTCTCCCAGGTCTTGCTCAGTAGGCTGTAGCGCCAAACTCCACCATCCGGAACCTGCCTGTGCCAACTCCTGGGTGTTAGGTACAAATCAGTGATCTCTGCAGTAGGCAGTGGCAGTATGAAATGGGAGGAAATGTCAATCTTTCTGCTTAGAGTTGCTCTTTGTGAAGCCAATTCATTGGGATGCATTGCTTACTCAGATGTGAATAGATGAGCACATTTAAAGCCAGATGCCAGACATCTGTGCCTGTGCAATCCACCTGTCTCTGCTGCAGAAACAAGGATAATGGGAAAAACGACCAGATCTAAGAGCTTCTGCATTGGAAATGCAACCTCTGATGAAAACTCCTAATTGAGTTGACTTCGGCTCTAGCAGGTCTACTGGTACAGGAAAAATTACACAGTTCAGTCACAAGAAAGTAAATTTGCAAGAGATGTCGAGGAAAAGAAGCACTCACTGTCCTCTGCTTACTTGCAGGAGAGAATCTTCTGCAAAGTTCTGTGGTAGGTGAGGACGTAAAAGGTGTAGAGAGCAGAGATCCAGTTCTGGTCTCCTCCTATTGTAGGTGGGAAAGGGCATAATTGTCAGCTTGCATATCTATTTTCAAATAATGACCAGTAGGGAGGCAACTGGGTGAATATGATATCTTGCAAATCATGCTATATCAGCTTTCTAAGACCTGATGGTTTCTACACTTAGTAGGAAGGCACTTATGCAGGCATTAGTACAGGTCAGACAGCAGCACGAGGGATGAAGGCTGAAAAGATGCTGGCTCCGGCCAGAAACTAGATTATCCTTATTTTACACACTCGTCTTCACAAAACTCATCTTTTTGTCCTTTTTTTCTTTCCCTGGTCAAGTAGGGCAATTCAGGAATGTGGTTTGGACCAAATGAATAATGAGAGCTGGGGAGGGAGAGAAGCCAAGGCAGAAACACCTTCTGTGGCAATTGCCTCAGGAAACAAAATGACACTGGAGGGGTGATAAATAGCTTATAGTAGTGGAGCTATCCCATGACAGCATACAAATCCAGTGATTTCTGACAACAGGGACCTGGTGAGGCGGAGCTCCCCTTTGAGGCAAGTGCCCTGCCAGTAAACTGCAGGAACAGTGCAGGGATGTCCTGAGCCTCTCCCCTCAGCTGAACAAATGTCTCTTATGGCCAGACCTGAGTGAGAAAATGCTTCCACATCAGGAAGCAAAGTGGTGGATGAACCAAGGCATGAGCTAGCTTCTAGGTCCAATTCTTCTCAATAAGAATGGAGGGAGAAGGAAAAAAAGAAATGCTGAGTAGACATCACCTGAGGGAGACTGGAAGCAGCTCCCCCTGTTGTGGAGGGAGAGGAGTCAGACAAAGAATGGAAACAGGAAAGCTATTGCAGGCTGGAAATTTGCACTAGTATGTGAGATGTAGAGTGAGAGAAAAACAATTACAATGGTTGTGCTGCCAGACCTGTGGCCATTGGGAGGTGCACCTCTTGGCCACTGCTTGTAATGAAACAGCAGATGAGATCAACAGTACCTACGTGCACTGCTGTTAATGGGTGATACTCAAAAACTGAGCCCACTTTCAATTATAGGCCTCCCAGAGTTGTCACTAATCTGTACTATTTTCGCTCTGTTCAGCCCCAAAACACAAGTACTCATTGGTTTTCTGTCTCTCAAGTACCTAAAAAACACAGGCAAGCCAAAGCAATAATTTAGTTTATTATACGGCAAAGGTACACTAGTCACTTGGGTCCTCTCTAATTGCCATTCTTGGCAGTATTTATCTCATTTTTGAGATATTTTGGAGATAAAAAAGATTGGATCCAAGCTATCAAAAATGTAGCACCATAGATCTTTGGGGAAAACAGATGCAGGAAGCCTTAATTTTTTTAAGTGCCCAGCTAAATGACCCTCACATAACAGAGAAGGTGCAGTGGGTAAACATTTTCCTTGGTCAGGGATGACAGTCTTGCCTTTCACACTTAACTTAGCAATTGTTCCTACTGTTTTGCATCCTTTCATCTGCCACGGTCCATTAAGTGTGTACTCACCTGCCCTGCACAGACTCTTTTCCTTCAAGCAGGACTGACAGCCATACATCATCCTTAGCAGAGAAACTTGTGCAGTGCCAGGCTCCAGGATAAGGGCAGCTGACTATGCATCAAACTTGCTGCACTGATTTAGCATATATGTATATATTTATCTATCCTATCCATCAGTTACAGTTGTGCTAACTACGTAACAGTGCACACCAACTTATTTTTCTTTATGGATACAGAATATACTAATTTTGTAACACATATTTATTTTTAAAAAAATTAATTCATAGCTGAAGTGTATTTGGGAGACAGAAATATGTTTGGTATACTGCATACATACGAGAGCTCTTTACAGCCCCAATCAATCCGGTGTAATCTCACAGCTGCCCATGCTTAGAGCAGGAGGCTGGACTAGACCTCTTGACGTCCTTCCCATTCTGGGTGATGCTGTGAAACCAGACAGACACAGTAGAGTTGTTCTTATCTCTCAATACCTCATTAATTTGGTAAGGATAGATTATAATTTCTGTTTTTCAAATTTACTATGTGTTGTCATTGCCTGTCTTTGAATCAATCTTCACAAAGCTGAGATAACAGCATCTCCAGTGAAAATGAACAAAACCACATTCGGGCAATTAAACATGTCGTTGTTCTTGTCCCAAACAGATATAAAATTAACTTGGGTGAATAGTTTTGTAAGTAATTTCAGTTTTCACCCAGGAGAATAATCTTACTTAAAGACACTTTTTCTGTATTTCAAAGTTTACTGTTGTGAGGAAGGTGATCAACTCACTGGGAACGTGGCTCATGGGTGGAGGTGCTGGAAGCTTTTAGAGCTTGGCCCTGTGTCCACCTCACGCAAAGTTAGGTACCTAATTAAAAGAAAATTGAGTGTGGCTGCCTGGTTATCAAAGGGATTGGAAGCAGCTCAGCCTGAGGCAGCAATATGGACATACTTCTATCCTGACAGAAGGTGCTGTTAGAATCACCAGCATATCTGCTTACCATAGATCTGAACTGAAGGTGGGTATTTTTAATGTAACACAAGTAAGAGTAAGTAAATTTTCTCCTGAGCCACTAAATTAAATTCAGAAACAAATTGTGAGCACATCATATAATAACATTGAATTAGTATGTTCATTTCACGGGCAGTTAACCTTTATGTCTCCTTAGTAATTGACTGCTTTAATACTTTGTTAATATTATTAGTTTCATTAGTTTATGATCTTTTTTCTTACCTTTGGTCTTTTATTACATTAGGTCTATAAATTTCCATAGAACTGATTAGTCACAAGAATGAAGTTGTTATGGTCTAATACCATTCTGTCCTTCATGGAAAGGAAACGCTTTTTTGTTATGTATCTCTCTTCACAAGGATAATTGAAATACAGTGATTACTAATTAAATTACTATAGCTATGCTAGCTCTGCCAAAATGTTATGATTTATAGTTTTGGTCAAAAACAAGAGTAAAACTAAGCTATTTTTTATAGTTATTAATTAATAATTCTGTATTTTAATCTTTCCAGTAATGTGTCATGACCTGTAAGTATCTCAAATTACGTTACTTAATCATGTAGGAAGAAAGACAACTTAATGCCATACAACATGTAATATTCTAGACAAGAGAAGAGCAGGTCAGGCCAAGCATTTCATACTATATGGTTGCATCAGAATTTGAAAGTGAGAGAAACCCTGAAAACAATCTTTAAGGAAGAATTAGCTAGTCCACTTAGTTTCCCAAGTAAAATGTGAATTTACAAGCATTTTGAGATGTGAATGAAATAAAATTTTCACATACACAGAAAGGCACACTGAGGTCAGCAATCAGATCTGTTTCAATGGCTTCTTTGCGTGTTGCTGAATTTTTTCTTATCATCCAAGAGGTCTGACTGGCTTAGTTAAACTTGTTTAACTGCCTTGACTCATTTAAAATTGCTACTGTCTAATATTGCTCCCAAATTGCAAATGAGCTTGATTCCAACCTGAATGGAAATGTTCCCAGTAGCTCTGGCTGATGCTGGAGCAGTTCCATGGTTTGTATCATTTATTAGGGCATTTTGTTCGGCATGATTTGAGAAGTCTGTTGGTAAATTCACACCTTTTTTATCTGCATTAGGTTTAATATTCCAAAATTCTGTTATTATTAAGAAGCTCTGTTAAAACCCTGTAGAAACTTAGTGTTACTTGAAGACTAATAACACAATAGTCTTTAAAATATATTTGTACAGCAAATCTAAACCTAGAACAATCTGCTAAGAACCAAATTTCATACTCTTTCTTATTGACCTCTTCAGCTTCACTGGACAATTTTCAAATCATCTTACACAACTTGCTACAACTGGGTTCAGACTGGAATTGTGACTTGGCTGCATGTAACCACTCTATTAGAATTATAGAATCATAGAATAACGTGAGTTGGAAGGGATCCACAAGGATCACTGAAGCCCAGCTCATGGCTCTGCACTCGACAGCCCTGAGTAACATCACACACACAAAAAATATTGTTTCATTGGTCATCAGAGAATGGTCACCACAGTTACATTAAATGGATTTCATTTCTATATGAAATATCATTTTTATGTAAATATCCCAGTAAACAAGATGTTTCTTGGATTTTCCTGGCAAAAAAATCTATTATGTAAATCTATCCAGTCCAAGGTAATTTGTGCTAATGGCCAGCAAACATATTTGAAATATGACTGATTTAATTGCCAAAATTAAGCCTATTTCTTCTGTGTGTCAGTAGAAGTAGCTGCAATAAGAAATTCAGATTCTATATGTAACATAATGTAGACTCTGGTCTACAAAAATTAATTTAGAGAAATTTCTATACCATTAGAAGGAAAAAAGCCTTAAATGTATGTATTAAGATGTTTGGACAGTGGCCAATATAGTGCACAGTAGCTGTCAATATATGCTGTGGTTAGGGAAAGCCCTTTCAAGCTCATGTTCATAGAATAACGTGTTTCACTCCGGGAGCTTAAGCAGCAATTCTACTCAGATGGGCTAAATTGCTTTATATGAAGCTTTACTTTCTCATTCAGACTAAAAGAAATATTAAACTTTTCCAGACACTATTCATGAAGCTTCCTTTTCTCAAATTTAATCTTGTGCAGATAAACTGATGCAATTTAGCATTAACTGACTGTAAAGTGGCTGTGGAGAACTGGCAACCAAAACGTAATTGATTTCATCTACACTTTTCGTGACACTTCACTGACTTCAGTAGACTCACCTCTTGCCCATAAATATGGGATAAAAATTAGGTCCAGAAATACAGTCTGTATTTCATTCAGTAATTTTCAAGGAACAGGCTCACAAACTATTGAAATTATTTACATAGTAAGAAAACTATAAAATACCTAGACTTAGATGCATGGATTTGCTTTTTTCTCATATCTATAAACATATAGAATAGGGTTACGTTTTTTAAAATAATTGTCATAAATGTTCCAATTTACTTATGCTGCACCTTCTAGGATGAATGTGTGTACTTAGATCATAGTGTTTTCTGAAAGAACAAGTAAGAAAATTTTTAAAAGTAATTATTTTTTAAAGAAAATATAAAGCTTTTGCTGTTAGTTTAGGGAACTATTTATTTTCATCTGGTTCACTCTTAGGAGCAACTAGGAGATGTTAAATCTAAATTTCCCACAGTGATTTGGGAACAAGGCAGTTGCTGTCATTGGGAGTTGACTGGCAAGGACAGAGAAAATGAGAAGATGCTGGAGGAAATTGGGCTTTTCCACATTAGAAATACATCTCTTATAGCTGGGTGTGGGGAAAGGGTGCTTGATTGGTGTGTGAAAAATTCCCTTTCAGAATCACCTACTGCCTTGTTTGAAGATGCAGCTTTCAGGCACCATTTTAATTACTTGTTGATCCCTAGGGGAAAAGGCTTACATGTTGAGGAATACAGCTGGTGCAGGTAGCTGGGCTGTAAAGCTGCACATTGAGATGCAGATTGAGATGCAAGTTGAGTTCTGGGTGGGAGCCTGAGACAAGAGGCTGGGAGCTGCCAACCTTTGGGATAACAAGGGCATGAAGATGGGTGGTGCCAGCCAGGTGAATGGACACTAGAGACACAGCAGGAGCCAAAGACTCGAGAAGATGAATTACAGTCTTGCATGCTTGGACTGGGAGGGGATAAAAGCCCAGGGGGTCCTTTGTTCGAGGTCCCTCCTTGGAGGCACCAGCTTGGGCTGTTTCTGTGGCAGTGTGCCAGGAATAAATGGCTTTATGGAATGAGACATCCGAGCCTGCCATGGGAAACCTGGTGTGACTGTGTGAGTGGGGTGAGCGGGGAGCCAAGTGAGGCTGCCACTGAGTCACTGGAGCCGCCTGCGGGGAAGGAGCTTCGGTCTCAGCAGTGAAGGTCTGGCCTTGGGAGTGTGACTGCCAGGGAGCTTTGTCAATGGTCAGAGTGGGAAGTTTCCTTAATATATAGGTGTCTGCACAGTTGGACTAAACACAGACAGCAAACGGGATGGAAACCTAGCCAAAAGTGTTAGGGCTGCAGAGTTACACATATGCAGGCTTGTAGGTAATCAAATACCCCCAGAATTCTTGTACCAAATCACCAGGTCCAAACCCATTAATCTAGGGGCTGCCATGAACACAAAGAGACAATAAACAGAGCCCTAACATGTGAGAGAAGCCTGTAACAATACAGTTGAGTCTTCGCATTATTCTCGTAGCATTTCTAAAAAAAAAAAAAAAAAAAAAAAAAAAAAAAGAGCTTTTTCTCAAATATTGAGGTACATGCATAAACCTAAAATAAATTATCTGGGTTGACTTTGTATAAAAAACCTTCTAAGAAGACATTTACAACAATTTAATGATGAAATCAGAAAGGTCAAAGGATATACTGCAATAACATTTTAAGCCTTCACTGGTAATTTGTGACATATTGTACAAGTCTTCTCTGCTCCACTGTGCATACACACGTATGTGTTGTAACATCTGGAATAAAGCAGCTTTTGCTAGGGACATATCAGCCGGGGGATTTCTGAGACATCATAGTTTCGTATCTGACTAAGTGAATAATTTCTGCTTTCCAAAGGTGAAAACTAGAAATGATATTTAGTATTCACTAATCATTAAGTCCAATGCTGTATTTTTTGAGCATAATTTTCAAAGCCAGTAGAAAACAGTCCAACTACTGCAACTACTATTTGTACCAATTTATGTATGGATATTATTTTACGATTCTGTGTTGTTGTGATTCAGCTGTACATGACCAGAAGCCCTGAGCTGACACAGAGACATTTGACTGAATTAAGGCATCTTTTATGTTGAGTGATAGGACCTTCCCTGTAAAACCTCTACATTTTATAAATTATGCTTAAAAAAGCATGAGGATGTTAAAGCAGAAAATAAACTCTAAGAAGTCTCTCATTATTCTGTACAATGAAGTATTTATTATCTTAAGGGACATTACTGGTCACAGTACTTTTTATTGGTCGCAACAGATTTTCCTGATAATAAAGAATAGATTTTTCCATTACATCACTCTATAACAACCTCTGAAGAGCAACTAAACTGTGGTAACTAAATAGAGATCCCTGTTGTCCTGGCTGCGTTATTGCTCATGATAGGCATTTATCTGATAGAGGTGTGTTCAGCTGGAAACGCATTTCTCGGGCCACTGAATCCTTTCCTGTTGTCCTGTGCTCCCCCAGCCCTGATTAAGATAACGCTGTAATATAACATCAACTCCATTTACCTTCCAATCCACAATATCACAACCCTTCCAAACACCCTATTATAAATCTATAAATCTATACAGTAGGAGACAGCAGAAGCCACAAGCTATAATGAGCCATAGGGGAACTCAAGGTCATCACCCATGTCTGAGAGGCCTTCAGTACGAGATACTTTGTTAGCTGACAGCAGTGGATTTGGGATAATGCATCCCCTAGAGAAGGCAAGAAAGGAGATGAGTTCTCATTGTCTGATATAATCTTCTTTCCTCAGTCTGTTAACCTCAAAATTGGAAATAAGGTAAGGTGGCTTCAGACCAGGCTAGCTGTGAAAGGACACAGGGCAGTGGGCTGTGAGCAGACAGATGAGCTCCACCAGCTGGAAGCCAGTCAGAAAGGAAGTGCACTGGAAAACTGATTGCTTGACAGACTGCAAATTAATTAAATAGCAAGGCGGTGATCCAATTAAACTTTGTCCCTTGCATTCTGTCCAGATACCCATGTGCCTGGGAAAATAAATTCAAGAAAACCAGGAGAGCTTCTCACTTAAGTATAAATAAATTTTTAAAAAGTATAGACAGAAAAGATGTCAGCACAACATTTCAGCTGAAAAAGGAGTAGAAAATGAGTATGAAGCAAGTCTTACATAATGACTTCTCAAAGGAGAACTGGTAGGAACCATAAAAGTAAATTCTGCACCAGACTTCTTACTTGCTGTGACTGTCCAAACACTTTAGCCTGCATTTGAGAGTATTGTCTAACTCCAGTTTGCAGCATTCCTTCCATAGATTATGTTAATCCATTCACATTTTCCTTCAGGATTTTTTTTTTTACTTCATTATCAATACCAGTCTAAAGTTTTAAGACTGCTTTTTTTTCTCCAAAAAAAGTTGCTTGTGTGTCATGGTTTAACCGGGTGGGTGGTTAAACACCACACAGCCACTCACTCACTTCTGCCCCCCAAGTAGGACAGGGGAAACAGTTGGCACAATTAAAAAAAATAAAAGTAAAATCTGCAGACTGATATAAAGACAGTTTAATAGGACAAAAACTTGAAGGAAAATTATATGAACGCTAACACTACTACAAAATAAGTAACTACAATGCAAGTTCATTGTCTGAAGGATTCCTGTGAAGAGAACTCACCACCTGCTGACCAATGCCCAGCCAGCTCCTGAGCAGCTGCCACCGGCCAGCTTTCCCTGAGTTTATGTACTGGCCATGATGCCGTATGATACGGGACATCCTTTTGGACAGTTGTGGTCAGCTGTCCTGGCTGTAATCCCTCCTAGCCTCCTGTATTCTCCCAGCCTGCTCCCTGGTGGGGTGGGAAACTGTTACGTCCTACACTCTGTATAAGCACTGCTCAGCAACAGGTAAAACATCCCTGTGTTATCAACATTATTTCCATCCTAAATTCAAAACACAGCACTATGCTGGCTGCTAGGAAGAAAATTAGGTGTTTTGCAGCTGAAACCAGGACATTGTCTCAGTTTGGGCATGGATGGATGTGACTTTCAGGAATATTCACATCAAGCTAGCATTCAGCCACTACCTTCACACTGCTCTGGAACAAAAAACCAGAAAAAAGCCTCTTGGATAAGAAGTCCTTCTGACTCTGTAATGAAATGCCACTAAAATAGCCTGCAATCAGCACTGGTGAAAAAGGGGATCATCAATGCAGAAAAAACAGAATCATGTTTGAATGATTTTCCTAAATCTAGATGCCTCAAAGCAAAGGCCAAGACCCAGTAAAGCTAAGAGTCAACCCTCTCTTAATTTCAGACAATAAGGAATGTGGATATATATCTGAGCTTTCATAGTCTTCAGGGAAGAAGAGTGCAGGAAGATACAAAAGGAACAAATAAAGTCTACTATTTAGATCCTGGAACACAATAGCAGAAACTTCACAGAGGGTGTTAAGGTAGGAGAGAGATCCTTCCAATTTTAACACTTATTCTGGGGAATAAGTAATTTTGGACCTGATTTTGAAAGTCATATTTAGTCAGCCAGCTCAGGATCCTGATGCACACAGTAGTTACACACACCAACAAAACTATGCTGACATAAATATCTGCCTTAACAGAGATCTTAATCCACTAAAGCAGCAGGAATTTAACGTGTCTTAAGACCAGAACCCTGTTTTCAGAACAGTTAAACAGTTATACCTACTTTGATTCAACAAGGATTGAGAATGAAGCTTTTTTTTTTCAGCACTCTGTGATTTTGTTTATATTAAAAAGTATTTGTTCATCAGAAAATGAACATACCTCTCTGTACTTTGCATTTACTGTAGGGGCTGGAAGGCACAAACACTCTAATGAAAATCACTTCACTAAAGTCATCCAGCCTTTTAGGTACCAGCATAATTTCTTATGTTTGAGAGTCTCTGAAATGAAGAATAAAGTAAGGAGGAAAATAAAAATAAACAAAAAGGACAAACAGTGATGTTAGAATTGAAGTACAATTAAAGTATTTTGCAAATCTAGATTTTTTACCCATCAGGGTTCCAAGAAAAACATCAGAAAAACATTGCTCACAGGAAGGAATTAGGTAGCTGAGATGAGGAAGAGACATAATAGGTATAGTCAAAAACAGATAAAGTGAGTGTTTTATCCTAAGGGCATAAAGTTTTATAGTCTCCTAAATATCCCACTACACATTCTGATTTTGATGAGGCACTATTAAACACTATGGCAGGTGAAGACTTCCATCAATACATGTGTTAATCTGGCCCTTGGGATGTCTGAAGAATTCCTGTGGAGAGAACTACAGAAATGCTCAAACTCATGGAGAACAATTATGAAGGTTTAAATTGGATGTTAAAGATTTCTGAACTTGTTTGGTGTCATACAATAAAGGTGAAACAGAGAATTTTAATAACAGTTTGGCAGAATACTGTCCTTTCTAATCATATACTCCGGGGGAAAATTGCCAGCTAGATGCTGAACTGAATTTCAGGGATGCTAAAAAGCATAGAAGACAGACTGTTCCATAGGTGGACAGTGATGTTTTTATAATCTTATTCATTAGTAATGAGAAAATAATTCATCTTTAGTTTATATAAAGTTATTTAACTACAGAAGAAAGAACCTCTATCTGCCTGCACAATGATTAAAAAGTATTTTCCTCTGCACATAAAGGTGTGCCTGTAAATACATACCTAATCTGCATGTCTCTTTGCTCAATAACAATACACTAAAAGATATAGCATATAATATAATATAATCTGTTCAATTATCATGACCTGATCTACGGGTTCTTCAGGGGAAATTCAGGAACACACTGTAAGCTCATCATCTGAAACAAGTAAGTATACAAGTTTCTTGCCACATCAGAGTGGTTTCAAACTTAGTAGACCTGAACCAGGCTGGTAAATATGGCAGATCTCACACTGAAGTTATCTTTCCTTACATTCTTAGTCTGTACCACTCAGGCACACTCCTGGATGCCTTAGGTGGAATTTATATATAAGTACATGACTACAGTGTAGACCGGCACTGATGCAATTTAAAAAATAAAAAAACAAAAAGTAATTTTGTACCTCATTTTTGCAAAGCAAATGATCTTTGTACAGCACAGTTTACTTTCCTGAGTCATGTTCTCTCACTGAGAGGCTTCTCTGGCTTCATGGCTCAGGCAGTGCTGCAGTGAACAGCCCACTGAGCATGGCAAATGCTGATGAAGTCTGGCCAGGGAACTGCCTGCTTCCCTCTAAGCTTTATGAGATGGACGGCTTGCAGACTGAGTCAGGGAGCATCGATGTGAATTGTCCATTGCCTTGCTAAATCTGGATAGATAGATGATTTTTCTCTCTGGCAATAGCTGCCTTTCTGTGAAGCTGAAGCACTCGCAAGTAATTTCATTCATGTGGAAATGTTCACTGATCTCCGCTTCTGTGCAGAGTTACCAGAGAGAGGAGAAGGAGAATCATATCAGACTATGAAGAGGCCCAGGTTGTTCGGAGAACACACTGTTAGAAACTGCAGATTACCAGTACATAACATTTCCTTGTTGATTTCAGAGAAGAAAATAAAGTCCCATGTTGTGCATGAGCAGATGTTATCATAAATTCTCCATTTTTTAAAATAACACCAATGATAATCCTAGAACAGGTGTCACTAGTTGGAACCTAGCATTGCATTGAAGCACAAATACAGTTTACTAAACTCATCAGCAATAGCTATTTTTGGCTTCTCTGTAGTGAACATTTTAATGTATAGTTAAATTACTACTCACAGCCATAGAAATAAGCTCCTCATTATTTGAATTTTTAGAGCCTTACTATAAATTGCTAGAGGTGAATTTTACACTAACACTATAAAAATAAAATGGAAAACCTCTAAAGTGCTACAATCCAGAAAATATATGCACTGTTATCACAATCTCAAATGCAACTACAGATAATTTTAAACACATGGTAAGTTTCTCCTTAAGTACTTACATTTTAAGGAGCATAACTGCTCTAAATCTTATTGTAGTCACAGAGTAATTTTGCTTTAAACATTTGTGTAGGTAAACCTAGTGCTGCTCATAGTGATATTTATAGAAGCTGGATTGTTTTACAATTTGCAACTCATTAATTCTGTATATAATTCAAAATAAACAAGGAGATTCTTGTGTAGCTCTTTAACTCAACAGCAATACATTACTATGAAATATCAGCTCTCAACAGTTGTTGTAGGAGTAGCAGAACTAATGAGGTCAGTCTGTCCATCAGTTACTTTCTGGCATTTCTGTACACACCAGCGTGCCTTGTGCTGGATTCCACACCCTCAGTCTCTGTCTCTCTTCTTTTCCCACCACTACCTCTCTGCTGAATTTAATTGAAATTGGTCAATGGATATTCCATCCAGATACTGAGGGCTGACTGATCTGATGATACCACAATGATTGATTGTTTTCAGCATAAACAGTAGCGTAACAATTTCATTCTTATACCAAGATAAAACCTCTTCCAGTGCAACTCATTTAAGTGCTTCTTGTCTTCTCCATGTGACTACTCATGAAGGGAAAGTGTCTGTCCTCTTTCAGGTTAAGATTTTAGTTTAAGGTTCTTTTTAAATATTTGCAATTATCATTACTAATTTATTGCATAGTTTTTAATTTGTTCGCAAGTTGAAGGAAAAACTCCCTTTAGATCAGATTTCTGACAGACATTTATCTAAATGAGTGAATTAGAGATGCTGTATCTTGATTTTTAGTTCATTCTTTGAGATACAAGTAAAATGTGCATGGTCAGTGAAACACAAGAGCCCTCTAATTCCTAATGTGATAAAACTCTCCATTTTTTCCATGCCTGCTACTTCTTGTTTTACACAAGTCTTGATGTACAGGCTGACATATCAGTTGCACATTCTAATAACTCTTTTATTTTGCAGATTGATTTTCTTGGGCCATCTCATTATTTTCAAGATATCCTCAAATATTCCTTAATTTATCCATTTTTTTTTAAGGTCAGCAAGCCTCTTGTATTTATGTTCAGTAGCACAGGACTGTGAACTGGTCCTGTCAGTTTTGAACCTGTTCAAGTATCAAGTTTCTGGCCATCCAGTCCTTATAAAAACATAATTTGATTGCAAATTTAATAACAGAAAACAAAACAACAATTAAATGGAAACAGAAGTGAAAATTTGAGGACTGTGAGTAATACAAAGAAAGGAAAAATAATTGAACTCCAATGAATAACTTAAAATGCTTTTATTTTTAATAATATTATCATGGCACTAATTTGAATGCCAGTAATTGCAAACAAATTGAAAGCTATGCAATAAATTAATAATAATAACTTCAACACTACACTGTGCAAAGAAAAATAAGAAAAAAATGTCAATGTGGGCTTCTTGGCTACCTTCTCAAAAGAGATTTGATAAAGAAAATGTTGGTGAAGGTAGGAAGAGACAAATCACGCAGTCCAACAACTATAGGTAGTATTTTGAAAGGAATATTGATGCTATTAATTTATTTTAAAAACATTATTGAATGAGGAGAGTAGATACAAGTGGACTTCACATACAGAAAGGGTGTGAAGTGTTAAAAAAAGAAATGAATCCAATGAGAAAACGCTGAGGGAGAGCTGAAGAGAAATTGAGATAAACACATAATGCAGGAGGTTGACTAAAAACCACTTCTCAGCAGAAAACATCCAATATACAGTCATACATTCTGTATGCCACTTTTCTATCCCTGCTGAAGGAAATAGGTCACATCTTCTCCCAGTGGTGGAGGGTGCAGTGCTAGAGCTCTGAGACCAGGCTTCTCCGGTGTGCATTGTAATGTAGCCCAGGGCAGATGTAGAAAACGCAAACAGGAAAGTATTCCCAGATGTCTTAGTACACTTCTCTGGGTTCACTGCTCAATCCATTGATTGTATCATCTTTGCTCCATAAACTCCTTCCTGGAGAGGCAACCAGTTGCTTACCAACATGGTTAAACTAATTAGAAATGTTGAGATAGGTGGCAGCCTGAGCTTGAGGGATATGGGCCCAGTGAAGAGTAGAGTCAGAACCTTGACATTTAGGAGACCGAGATTTAAGTTTTTAAAGTAATTAGTGGATGGACCCTCCTGGGGATTTGCCCACAGAATAAAGGAGATGAACAGAGCTGTCAGCTATTTAAGGGCATTTTTCTTAGAGCTCTCAATTCCCAGATGGAGGAAATCAGAAAAGGAAGGCAGGAGACCAGCAGGGCTGAGTAAGGACCTCCTGGTCAAACTAAAGTGTAAAAAGTAGCCCTCTGGAGAAGGACTTGTGCATACTGGGGTGTGAAAATTTGACACGAGCCAGCAATATGCACTTGCAGCCCAGAAAAACTGTTGCATAAAAAGTGTGGCTAGCAGATTAAGGAAGGTGATTTTCCTCCTCTACTCTTCTCTTGTTATACTCCATGTGGAGTACGCAGGGTTTTTTTACTGTTTTACTTCATCAGAAAATGTGGTTCCACCCAAAAAAATTCCTGAGAAGAATCATTTTGAGCAAATTCATTCAAATGATTTCTTAGCTCAAGGGCAACCTTTTTTTTTTTTTTTGTCTCCAACACCAGAGGAAAAGACAGCTAATGTCTTGGGCATTACAGTAAACTCACAGGCTCTAGTAGGCCCAGGTTTAGCTCCCTCACCTGCCTGGGTATTTTGAGTTCTGCTCCTTTGCCCTCTCCATCACAGCTTCTTATATTCCTTATTACATCATCTGTGGTGTACAAAACCCTGACATTTATTTTAGTGTAAAATTAGAAGCATTTTAGAAAATTTGAAATATTTTTAGAATGTTTTATACTATTTACTTGCATAGGAGAAACATTGTCCATGTAATTGAAATAATGAAAATAGATGAACAAGCCATTAGAAGTATGAATAATCATGACTTTGTGCATTGCCAAATACTAATATCTTTAGGGGCATTGACATACCTTGCATTAAACAAAAGTATAAATATATATTCAATGAGTTCCCAATCTCAGTTATACAGGTAACTGTGAATTATAACATTAAACTGCATGGCATGAAGCAATGAATAGTCAATACAGCTTTTGGATATATTGTTTTCCCAGCAAAAAAATGGAAGTGCTACTGCTTTGTGTCTTTTATTTCAAATATCTTTTGATAAACTACATCTCATGGATATCAGAGCAAAAGCTAGTGGTAGAAACCAACCCAAAATATTTTATACAAAAAGAGCTCAATAGCTCACAAATTAAGAAACAGAACTGTGGGGCATAGAAAATAAAGACATTAAATTGGACATTTAACATGAGGAATAAGTTGTAGATCCTCATTAGCAAAGACTTTGGAATATTCTTGACTGAAGGTCATTATTTACTGTCAAAGATTCAATCCAATTTCAGCAAAATCACACAGTCCTAACAAAACCTGAGGTCACAGCTGCCTGAAAAGAGAATCATTATTATCTTGGTACTTTAATTAAAGGAAAGAATGGTAAGGTTGTTAAACACTGCATTAGTAATGTGAATTTTCTTCTGGAATCTGATGCAACTCCTAGAATGTAAATCTGTTTTGAAATATAATAATAATGTAATATGCAAATTAGGAAATGTAAAGCATGAACCATATTTGACTAATTGGGTATATATAAATTAGTTATTCCATAAACATTTTATAAAATCAGAGAATCACCAAGGTTGGGAGAGACCCTTAAGATCATCAAGTCAAACCATTAACCCAGCACTACCTCTGTACCCTCTAAACCACTAAGTGACACCACCCAGTGCCAGACCCAGACACCTCTCAAACACCTCCAGGGATGATGACTCCACCACCTTCCTGGGCAAACTATTCCAATGCCTGACCACCACAACAGTGAAATTTTTCTTTCTAATATCTAATCTGAATGTCCCCTGTCTCATCTTAAGGCCATTTCCTCCAGTGCTCTCACTGGAGACGCTTTCATAAGTTTCTGTCTCACAAGTTGCTTTTTGGATGAATTTTTACATCATGATGAAGTTTTTTTCTTAAATATGTTGCTTCAGTTTACATACCTTTCAAGTAAAAACTACAGTGCAGAACAGAAGTGCCAGCTGTGGCAATTTTGGACGCTTGAGTCTCATTCAAGAAAGCTAGTCCTAATTTTAATAAAAGTATCTCTACAGTCAGCTCAGTCTCCAGGTTTTTTGAATTTTAAGGTGACTTTCTGAAACTCAGAGACTAGCTGGGATTTGCAAATGTAATTTAAGATGGTCCCAAGTTTATTGCAACTAAATTTATTTGCAACTAAATTTATGGAGTGAATTGTAACAAGTTTGTAGGAACCTCCTGAATTTAGGAATACAGCCTGGAAACATATCTCTCTCTAGAGATGACTCATATTTAAAAAAGAGTCCTGGCTCTCCATTCAGATGATGCCTTGATGGGGCTACCTAGAAACAGAGGCTAGACAAAATTAAGAGGATAAAAGCAGGTACATTTATTGAAGGGCCTTCAGGTACACTTTGGGCAGTCAGAGCCCCAGGGGCTACACCCAAAATGGATGACCGGTCATGAGTTTTTCATACTTTTATAAGTTTGGTCCATTTGCATATCAGGGGTAATTCTCCAATTACAGCTTCAGCTAATGAAGTTATTTACTCCAAGTTTGCTCCCCCCAACTCACTGTTGTTTACATTTCTCGGGGCCTGAGACAGAAAGGTGTCCTTGAGTTTCAGGCCTAGGGAGGAACTGCTCTGACTGACCAAACTGGGAGAATAGCAGCTAGCAGTCTATATGGAGTTTAGTATTATACACCGAAGAATTACAGGATGTGAAAAATATAAAAGCTAAAATCCTAAGACATCACAGAAGCCTCAACGGGTGTGGAATTATGCATAAATAAATACATATTTTTGAGGTTTTGTCTGATTTCTGCTGGATAGCTTTGGAAATACAGATCTGCTAGACACAACGGGTTTGCAGTGCATT
Organism: Eulacestoma nigropectus; assembly: GCA_013397775.1. Classification (NCBI taxonomy): domain Eukaryota; kingdom Metazoa; phylum Chordata; class Aves; order Passeriformes; genus Eulacestoma; species Eulacestoma nigropectus. The sequence goes on along the minus strand of VZTE01005077.1, from coordinate 1,342,750 downwards.
TGCTAAACAAAACTGGAAAACTGCAAGGTAAGGTAGAATGTTTGGAGATTGATTATCCCAATTTTTGCTTCCTAAGGAAGTCTCTGATTAATTGCTGTATTTGTTATTTAGCATAATTTGTCCAAATTCTAATGCCAGATCACTGCAATGGTCTACTTACTGTAAGTAGAAAAGCAGTATATGAAACATCATTTCTGAGTACAGAGGTGGTTAAGCTTCTCCAATTGGATATACTAACTGATAGGGAAAAAACCTTCAAAACCAAACGACCATTGAGCCCAGTATATTGGAGTGGGAGAAAGCAGCTCTTAAAAACAAGCTTGAGAACAGTGATCAACTGTGTATGTAATTTCATTATTATTTCATTATTATACTAAAACTAGATTGTAGTACACTCTTAAAAATATACTTCCCCTTCAGCTGGGGAGTACAGGGGAGAAACCATTTTTTGTTAAATTTGGGTTATTTCTGTTTTTGTAGTACTGGCAAGGGCTGTTTTTGCTTTGAATAGTCAACATTAATCATAAATCTCCAAGATTTCTGTACTCAGTAAGGATATTCAAAATCCACAGACCAAACTGAAATATGATTAATTGTAAGAAAACTAAAATGCCTCGACAAACTGTACAAAAAGAATGTATCTTTTTACTTTCCTTTTGCAACATTGCATTCTTTTATGCAAAAGCATTGTGTGTAAAACAGATCCTGGTGTTGTTTTCTTGCACCTTGAGACCTATTGCCTAATAGCATTATATATGTAGACCTGCATAATCAAATGCTTAAAGAAATTAGTGCCAGAAGCTGGACTATTTTAACACTTTCTTCCAAAACTAACACACACAAAAAGAAAATGGTCTAAAAGCTCTGTTGAGAAATTAAAAGTCTAGCAATTCCATCAACATTTTCTATTATGTCATAGCTATGTATTTCATATTCTTCTTTGGCAAAATAGTCTATCCCTCGTTTTTTTAAGTGGATTTAAATGGTGGTGGCTCTCTGCAAGGGATGAATCTAACCAACGGACATGGGAGCACCTGGTCTACAGTCTTGGCTCAGCTGAAGTCACCAGGGAAAGTTCCTTTCATTCAGCAGTTTTAGGATTTTACTCACAATTTTAGGCAAATGATGCTCATATTATTTCACAATGCTGCCACACATCTATTAACGCTGATTTTTAATGTGCTGTTACATGTGCTTCTGCTCTGGGATACAAAGAGCAGAGGGGCAGCATCTCCTTTGCAGCAAGAAGCAAGTGATAAAGCATGAAGAAGGTAGATGCAGGAGAGGGGAAGAAAGAAGTCTCATTCTGGGGGCAAATGAATGAGTTGGAGGGGTTTGTGGAGGATTGTCTCCTGTGGGAGGGACTCCATGCTGGAGCAGGGAAAGAGTGTAAGGAGTCCTCTCCCTGTGGACAAGAGCGGGAGAGACAACGTGTGATGAACTGATCACAACCTGCATTCCTCGTACCTGTCCAGAAATTTTCTGCAGAGCATTTTGAAAGGATCACTTTTCACAGGTCTCAGGAAGCCCTGTTCTGCAAATCCTTATCTCAGCATAATGCCTCTGACACACAGATAGTTCTGCTGGTAGCGATATGACAGCTTGTGTGGGCAAGGGTTTCAGCATCCCATCACTGAGATTTCTATCAGGGAACAGGTAAATCTATAAGGTAAATCTTTGAAAAATCTCCCAGGCACTTCCAGCACATGTAACTGAGACACAGGAAAGATTTATTTAACATGCTTGAAAATATGAAAGCTTTTTTTTTGTTCAAAAAAGTTGTGATAGCAATTTAAAAATTAAATAACTCTCATGCCCCAGAATGTTTATTGCTGAATTATCCTTTTAGGATTTTGCTGGATCCTGCTGTGCCATTTATCTCCCTAAGAAGCAATTTCTTAAAGATTTCACCATTACCTTCTTATTGTAACAAAAATGTGTTTACTTTTTACAACTTGAAAAATGTATGCATGTGCAGAACACTTACACATGAAGTGCTTTTCTTCTGGGGCAGAGATCTGTAGTAGAGAGAGGGAACTCACTGCTTTCTTCCTAGCATGAAATATTTACAGATGGTTCTGTGAAGAGAAACAGCCTTTCTCTAGGTAACAAGATTCGTGCTTTCTCAAACTCTGTTCACAGGTCTTCCTTTTTAGCTCAAACTACCGCAGCACCTGGGGGATATGTGCCTGTGCACCCACCACCTTTCTTTCCTTGCTGCTAATGTTTATTCTGCCCTTCGACTGAAGCCTGCCCGTAACACTGCAGAGGGGGAGGCTGGTCACCCTCCTGCAGAGGACCTGTGTTTGAAGTCACTTGTGCTTCCCAGTGGAATCACCCAGGTGGGTAGATCCCAGAGGATTGCTCAGGTGGGCAGGCACCTCTGGACATCCCCCTGTCTGACACCTGGCTCAGAGCAGAGTCAGCTGCAGCAGGCTGACCAGTACCTTGCCCTGCTGAGTTTTGAATATATCTCCATGGATAGAGACTGCCTCTCTGGACAAGCTGTACCAGTGTTTTACCATTGTCATAGTAGATTATTTTCTTCTTATTCTTAAATGACCGGGCACCAGAGGGAAGAGCCTGGCTCCAGTTTCTTTACTTCTCCCTCTTTAGGGATTTATACACATTGAGGAGTTCTCTCCTGAGCTTTCTTTTCTACAGGTTGAACAGTCTCAGTTCTCTCAGCCTCTCCTCATATGATGCTCCAGGCACTTATTTGCTCCAGTTTGTTCGTGTCTCCTGTACTCTGCACGGCAGTCTCAGTGAATGGTAGCATCAAGTGGGGCTGATCCACACCTGGACCAGCACAGACCCACCAGGAGCTGCCTCACTGACAGCCCCTGGCGAGAGGTGTTAGACCAATCCCTTCTCCTGGCTTATTTCCCTGGAGCAGCAGCCAGGGCAAGGATCCCATACACTATGCCTCTGATGAGTGCAAGCAATCAATCTGAATGTCTTGCAGTGCCTGCAGTTCTCTCTTATGAGATTTTTTTTAAGCTCAAATGGCAGAACTTCTATTTTGTTCAAAACAGCAAAGGGTCTGAACTTTGAAAGCTGCCAAATTCTAAGCAGAATCCAAACTACTTATCTTCAGACATTGCTCACTAAGGCCTTTTTTCATTTGTTTGCCCTGGGTCACTGGCACATAATTTCAAGTCAAATGCACTCAACTTTTATAGAGCACATTGAGGGCTCATCCTGACCTAAGTAAGTAAAATTCTGAAGATTAATGGATTACACAAATTTAGTTTGAGTTTTATTAGGCATTTCTTAACACTATACTTCTTCAGCTACTCAGATACATTCACACTCTCACAAGATATGGTAATTTGCCCTTCTCAGGGCATCCTTGCTGCAGATGTTGTGAGACTGACAAGTGCTTCTCAGTATAGTCCCTCAAGACCCTGTAAGTTTAAACTGAATCTCAAAGATAATTTTCAGTCTCCCAATTTATATATACAGAGTTCAAGTTCACTGTACATAATTATATTCAGCACCCTGCCATGAAAGGGAATCAATCCAGCTGTACTCTGTTAACTACACTGCTTTATGCTCAGCACCCAAAATATATTTTGTGGTATTTTACAGATGCAACATCTAGAAAAGGCAGCAGGATACACTGGAAACAGCCAGTGACCCAAAATACCCTCTAGAACTGAAGTGCAGAAAGTACTTGCATCCTTTTATCTTGGATAAATGCTTTCCAATTTCTTTGCTTTGATGATTTGGGATTCTGCCAATGTACAAGTCACGAGATCTAGTCATTTGTTTAATATTATTGTATAAAGTCTGTGGTTTTTTATTTCAATCTGCGAATACGGAATTTTGTCATTCTCTGAAAAGTTCTGTATCGCTCATCAGATTAGGCACAATGATGAGTCATTAACCTTAATGATCACCCTGTCTACACAAAAGACATGCTCAGGAGGCCAGTTAAAGGTAGAAGAGTATTTTTCCCCCCCTTCTCCTTTTCTATAAAAGGGAACAAAAAGTAAAAAACCAAACTTTCTTTTTGGGGCAGCAAGATAAAGCAACAAGGCAGGGAATTAGAAATTATGCACAGAAGGAGAAACAAAGGACGCTTCTGGCAGGAGTGGAGAATCTGTGCTTCACTGTTGATGAGCCTTAGCCTTGGAAAGCCTCTGGCCTGTGGAAGCTCTGGGAGAGATGCTCTGAGGCAGCACAGGGAACACAGAACCTGAGCCCAGACAACAAAACGCAAGCTTCATCCAGGCTTTTTTATCACTTGCCCTGTCATGTGAAAACCAGATCTGAATGCCCATTGATCTGAGTAGTCAGCTATACAAAACAAGAAAGTCATGCACACTGGGTGTCAGCATGCTTTGCCCACTTGTCAAGTGTCAGTCCGAAAAGAAGGGCAGAAAATCGGGCTCTGCAAGCTCCTAAAGTGCAGTCATAAGGGTGGTTCCTGTCCCTTTTCACTTGAGCTTCTAATTTAAATGTCAGCTCTATCTTTGGGTGAAGAGCAGAATATCCCACCCAATTAAGAAATCACTGCCCCAGATAACATGCAATCTGCAAGGTGAGAAACAAAAAGCAGCACCAACAGTGCAAACACTTTTGTAGAAGTTCCTAGTGCTGCTCACTGGTTCACATAGTTTCCTGCTGTTTCCATCTTGGCTTTATTAAAATGGACTAATTTCATATGGCAGACACAAGAATAATTTCCATTTATTATATTTCATTACTATTTAATCTTTTTTATTTTATCAAGGCACATTATGCATTTATACTTGATACCATTTTAATTAATAATTTTTCTATTTAATCTCCAGCTCTGTTGAAATTATTCATAGTAAAACAATTATGAATTAAAAGCCTGCGTGAAACTCAAAAAAAGGTGAAATTTTGCCCTAAATTTGTTCTTTTTTGTTTTTTTTTTTTTTTTAACCTGAAATTGACATTTTTAAATTAAATATTCATGTGGAGAATACATGGATAAGGAAGAGAGAAAAGCAGAGTAAGCTGAGTGTGATTTAATGTTATATGACAGGAAAGAAAAAAAAAAAAGCCCTGCCAGAACAAATGGGGGCTTCAAACCCAAATGTTTGTTCCATATAACCATGAAAGCCAAACTGCAGAGGCAGAGAGTTTTTGTACCGCCATTGCCTTGCATCTAGCAAAACATGCAGTACAGAAAACCACTCTTCCACTTAGGCCTAAGTCCAAAAATGACACTGAGATGCTTGTATCCAGTTGAAATTAATGGTCCATTTAAATTGAAGGAAGGAAGAATCTCAAACCTGATGCAATGTTGAAGCACTATCCATAAAGAGAGAACTCTCAGGCAGTTCAGACATCTAGCACATTGGCTGATGAGGAGCACTTTTCTATGTACCTTTTCCTATATTCTCTGTATAGGTAGTGGCATCCTGGGAGCCAGACACCTGAAAATCATATATAATGATAATCCCTGCATTGAAGTTATTTGTGCAACTTAAATTTCATATGGTCGAGTGAAAAACACCAAGAATCCTAACCTGTGTGCTTTGGTGAGACTCACTGTTAGGTTTGCAAAATACGATTATAGTCCTTTATTACACTTCTTCCATGAATGGGAAGAACCATTACTTAAAAACTGCAAGAGTAACGCAACCTTTATGATGAAAATTAATGCAAAATTAATTAGAAAGGAGATTATCTCAAATACGCTACTTTCCTGACTTAACACCAAGTTTGTATCAAACCTTCTAGGCACAGACATAAGGAGCTCTGGGGGAAAAAAAAAAAAAGAGAGAAAAATATATGAAGCATAACAGAGTGTTAAAATTGGAGCATTGCTTTCATACCCATGAGATTGCTTTTTCTTTAAAGTATTCCAATTATCCTGACAGTAAAGGAAAGAACAACTACATTAGTATCATATTATTTCCATAACAGCTATCTTCAGTCACTTCTGATCTGACAAATTTCTACATATATTGTGCCTAATAAGCTTGTTTTGTTTTTTTGCAACCCCCTTGATGCAGTGTAAATCACACCACAATTGTTTCACTGGAGGCTTGCTATATGCATCATCCTACAGGGCCTATTGCTAAGACAGAGCATGTGGTGAGGCTCCACTGTGGCAACACCTACCATTCCATGCATTAAAATCCTCAGCTCCTCAATGCTAAAGATCATTGTGTCCTAAATAAGAATTCTATAATCTGAACAAACAGAAATCCCTTGCTCTTTTCGGTAGTGGTGCAATGTCAGCAATTAGCTGCTGAGTCCCAGACTGTATCCTAGAAGATGAGAAGAACAGCTGCTTTGGTACATTAATGGCCATTGGCATTATATTGTTCTGTTTTTAATTTAGGCAGCATATTGTTCTTAATTCCCCTCCAAGACACACAGGAATCTACAAAAATCATCAAGAAAGTTCAGTCATCTTCATGAGTGCTTGTGAGAAGGCTTTTTTTAACCTCATCAAAACTTAGCAGGCTTTTTCCGCAAGGAGTTTTCCCAAAGTTGCTGGTTGCTCTCCTAGAAAGCTGGTTTTATTAAGATTCAGTCACCGGCATTGTACATGTCACACTGTAAGGAGTCCTGGGTATATCTTCCAAACCAGCAGATTCCCGAAAGAATGACAGACAGTGTCTATATGGAGGCATTATGTCAAAAGACTCTATTACTAATGAGGTAACACTGATGTTGTGTGAAAGTCAATACACACCATTAAGGAGATCTGCACGGGCTTACGGTGGCTATAAATTCCCTTTTTTTCAGCAAATGTAAATACAAGAGATATAAATATGCTAAGCAGTTCAAAATTCTTTGATGAAAGCACAAACTAATTCATGTGCTGTATCATTCAGTCTCGTTGAATGCAATCTTATGAGCTGTAGCAATCTTGACCGCAGTTTAAAGGTATCCAGTCACTGAAACGTTCATTAAGCATTATCTCAAGAGGCAGTTCTGTTTGCTAGAATGATCTTTTTTAATTAGTGAATTACAGAACCGCATAAAAACCTTCAGCTGTCATTGCCTTCTGCTTACACAACATCTTTCTGCTGCCTAAGAACTAAATTGCTCTGTAATTGTATCCTCCACTGCAAATAAGCAAAAAGGTACTTCAGGAAAGCCCTAGCGGTTCTTAAGAGGGTCAAAATAAAGATGAAGAACCAAACACCTTATAGGTTAATATAACCAAGTTTTCTTTTCCATCTTTCAGAAGCTCTTAATGGTAGCTATTTTGTTGAGAAAAATGATGGTTGTTGATACCATATGACTAGTGTGAAATCGAAGTGGCCTTCACAAAATGAAATATCCCCCACCCTCCCCAAAGCTATGGGCAAAAATAATGCAAAAACCCCTGTTCTGTGGAAGATAGGGAAATAGTAATTCTGGCTAGGAATTGTGCAATTCTGCCTGATCAAGCACTGAACACAGACCTGTCCTAACACTAGTAACATATTCCAGCTAGATTTTTGGGATGTCTTGTTTGTGGTGGACTCTTCTTTTGCCTTGATTAATCATTGCTCAGTGTCGGAATGACTGACTCTTGTATTCTTGTTGTCAGATGCAGGAGAGAAGCTGGGGATATTTTACTGATAATTATCTAGTAATCCAATTACTCCTGCCCATTTAATAAATGGCTCAAAACTGACAAAAAACCCAGTAGCTTCCAGACTGTAACTTCTGTCTGTTGGCCATGGAAGAGACTGATCTTATCCTGTTTATATAGGGAAATTCTGGTTTTAGCAAGAGATTGTAAATAGATATGATACATAATGATTGTGAAAGGGTTCATGAGGTTTATAGGATGAGGATAGGAGTACCGGTAAAATAGGTGTAAATAGCCATTCTGTCAGTCAGTGAGTGTGTGGTAAACATGGGAGCACAAAATTTCCAGAATAGTCTTCAGATTAAGCTAGTCAGCACCCTGAAATACAGTTAGCCTGCAGATAAGTAATAGGTGCTTAGCTCAATAGGTTATCTGAATGCAAAAACCCCCTCTGTAATCTTGCCTGCACTACTGACTGTACAAGGTTTGAGCAAAGCTGTGACAACATCAATACACAGATGCCTGCTGCATCCGAAAAACAAACACATGAACCAACCAACCAACCAACCCCACAACTCAGACAACACCCATTTTTTCTAACATTATCAATACACACACGCCTTAACTGAGAAAAAAGTGAAGGAAAATCGTTCACAGCAATTTTCTGCATTGCTTCAAAATAAATGCACAGTGACTCCAGAAGAAAAAAAACATCACACCACACTACAAAACAGTAAAGCTGGTGAAATCAAGTAAGAAGCTGATAAAAAAGTACATGATCCGTAAAACACCCTGAGAAAAATGATGAGGGAGGAGGGAAGCAGAGCTGTAGCAGTGTAAAGGAGGAAGCTGAAGAAGCTGGGGACCTCACACAGTTTTATAATCTCAGTTTTTACTTCCTGGGACTGAGTGACGACTTAAGGTGAGAAGTAAGCCCAAGAATGCCCCACAAGGACAGTAGTGCAGAGGCAATACCACCTTGAGCAAATGGCACTTTTCTTCGCAGCTTTGAACATTCCTCTGCCAAAGATATTTTTAAAAGGAATTGTGCTTTATTTCATGCACTTAGAAATTCAGTGACTCTTTGCAGAAGCAGTCAGCACTGGGATTAGGAGAAAAGGATCTCAGTTCACCTCCTCTCATCAATACCTAGAGTAGAAACATGCTCTTCCCTCTTCTGATCATAATTTTTTCTTTCATATTTTAATGAGTAATGACTACATGAAATTTTGAGGCTGAAATGTAAATGATGTTCTAATAAAAACCATATCACAGGTCAATAGCTTCATGGATATGGGAAAAAAATCATGAATTGCTTGACTTCTAATATTTGGTTTAAACTAAATGAGGGCATTTTTGAGGTCAGGTAAAAGGATGCTGCATCTTCACCTTGTGCATTTTTGAATTAGTAGCTACACAGCCTTTAGCCCAAGTATTTTGAGACCAGAATATTTTTTTTTTGGCCATCTCAGATACTGTACTGTTATGAAGGGTTATGTAAAAGAAACTTTTTTTGGTCTTCTCATCTGTCACCAGCTGATGAAGACAACTTAGAGCAAAACACAGTTTAACTGTGCAAGTTCTCATCTACTGCCCTTTCCCCTCATTTTCAGGCCTTCAGAAATAATGAAGAAGAATGGGAAAATCAGTATATTTTCAGAATTAAAGGTTAGACGTGAAGGCATTTTGTATAAACGTGGCCTTAACAGAGTTAGTGTGTTTTTACTGTTACAACAGTAATTGTAATAGTTTCCTCCTTTGTCCCAAGCACAGTCATGGTATTGTACAGGATTTCTTCTAAAGCTCATTGAATGCTGGGAAAACTGTAATAACTTCAACAACTGATAAATCAGAGGAAAGATTGCACTAGTGAACTAGACTTCAAAATACATTATCTTCCTCTTCTTTGCAGATCCTTTTCTGCAAATATCCATATAGTATCTCTTTAGCCCAGATTTAGTTGACATTTCCTCAAATAATCTAAATTTCACTAGATACATTATACATGATTGGAAAAAATTATACTCCTGTGATAAAACTGGAATTTTCTTGAGTGCAGCAGACAGTCCTTCTAAGAGAATCAGGAAGATTTAAACAGCACAGAAGCAATAGCCTTGGTTCCTACCAATTCAGCAGTATATCCCATCCAATAATTCTATTTAACTCAATTCAGATTTAATAAAAAAGGTAAATAGTAGTTTAGGTCAGATATTTTAATAGAGCACTATAATGATTAAAGGATTGATTATTTTTATAGTAACAGGAATCACATTTCTTATTTTATTATAGAAAGTAAAAAACAACTAAGAGACAAAGACATTACTTCCAACAGCTCGTGTCCTATGTCTGGAAAGAATCAGCATGCCATTAAGGCAATTACTGTTCTCATTTGGGATCCTGATAAGCTCTTAAATAGTCTGTCATTAAGATATATACAGCACATCTCTTTAATAAGATCTCTTGATTTGATGAAGCCCTTATTAATACCATCGAAGGTCCCAGAAGAACACCTCCATTTTTTTCTGAGTGTTCTGTTCAAGATTACTCTGGTGTCATTGACACTGCTCTTGGTATAATTAGGCTTGTATGCAGAATCCTCTTCTTCAGTTTTCAAGACAGTTTAGCAATAGTGTGCATGTACCAATGTGATGAAGCTCCATTTACAGGAACAGCTTCCAGCATTAAAAGAATATATTTCTTTCTTATAATTTCATTTTTAAAGAACAAATTAGTGCAGATTCTGATTCATCCCTGATTATCTAATTTTTATTAGATAGGAGAAACTTTTACAGTGTTTTTATAGTAAAGGCATGCCACACTTTAAAAACATCTATTCTAAAATAACTTTTTTCCAACGGCCATATCCTTTTGTTTCTCCTGTTCTGTTACATTATGATCACACTGCACTGATACTTTGTATTGAGAAGAATAAAATACTCTATAGAATGCTCATTCATCAGGCTGGAGTTTGGATTAAGAACAAGTGGATACCACCTTTGTTGTCTGGTGCGAGACATTGATTAAGCACTATATCCCAGATAAAATCCTATTAGCCCAAGTTAAAAATGATTGCTTGATTTGGAGGGGAGGGAATGAAAATGGAAAAGCTTGAATGGATAAACATATGCCACTTACAGATGCTAAAAAGAGATGGACCCCTCTGACCCACTGCCAAAGCTGTGATGTACAGAAGTGGCAAACTGAAAGCTGTCAGATGGACCTGACAGAGGCCATGAATATTGGTCTTTCCTGAAAATCAGACTGCTGATATAGGTACTGGATGCATACCTTGGTAGCTAAGCAAGCACCAAAATTTGCCCAGCGCTTCCATCCACATGAACTCATCAGCTCTAGAATTCCTATCATTTCAGTTCACATGCCCAGCACTCAGCAAATCCTAAAAAGACTATTAAAAATTGCATGCAGGGTATTGTTGAAAATCTGCCAATTTCTTTGTATATTTTAATAAGGCCAGGACTGTTCTAAATACCTCTTTACCACTTTATATTTGCCTTGTGATTCGAACTGTTATGTTATGAAAAACTTGAAATGCCATTGAAAACAGGGAGAACGTGAGAATTTATAGTACCTCCATGCTGTTTTATGGCAAAATCTCTCTGGGAAAACACTAGAGAAAAACTGTCCATTTTAGGATAATTGCCATGGTCCAAGAAGTTTTTATAGTAACAGTGATTTAAAAATGAATTAAAAGTTACAATGTATTCAATGCAATTTTAGACACCATTAGTCCAGACAGTATTTGTGGAGTTATGCATGAAAAGGTGCTATTTTCTTATTACTTATCATTCAGAGGTACTTTTGCATGCACTGAAAATTTTCCATATCCTTTCCTTCAATTTTTTTTTCACTTACAAAAAAGTTTTCCATCAAGAAGAATGATGCAGACAGGTGTCCAATATTTCATCAAAATGTTTAACATGAGACACTTTTCTAATTCTCTTTGACATGTGCAGGGCATTTGTTCTGTTCACTCTGCATAGCTTCCAAAACGCTAAGACTCATGCAAAAATGAGTAGATAATTCAGAAGGTGGAAAAGACAACCTGCCAATTTGACATAAGTAAAACCTGGGAGAACTGTGTAACTATATCATAGCCAACACAGCTAACTCTCAGTGTTGTAGCCAAGGAAATGTACTTCCTGGGCTGAGTGGCACATTCCCATCAAGAGATCTCCTGGGAGACCGAGGGGAGACCTTGTAGCTGTCTACATCTTCCTCGTGAGGGGAGCGGAGGGGCAGGCACTGATCTCTCCTCTCTGGTGACCAGTGACAGGACCTGAGGGAATGGAATGGCCTGAAGCTGAGTTAGTGGGAGGTTTAGGTTGGATATCAGGAAAAGATTTTTCATCCAAGTGTGGTTGGGCACAGGAACAGGCTCCCCAGGGAAGTGGTCACAGAAACAATCCTGTCCAAAAAGTGTCTGGACTACGCTTTCAGGCACATGGTGTGATTCTCAGGGCTGACCTGTGCTGGGTCAGGAGTTGGACTTCGATGATCCCTCCAACTCAGGACATTCTACACGTCTACAATTCTGCGATGCCTTGATTCACTGCAAATGGATGTGATGGAAGTTTGCTTTAATTGCAAGGAGGACAAGTGGCAACTGCCACAGCACTGCTGAAAGCATTATGAAGGATGGATTTAGATTACTTCACCAACCCTGAAGCAAGTAAATTATGCTAGATATCCTGAGTTCCCAGGGAATGAGTGCCTTAACTTGTTTTCTCAGCTCCCTAAGGCCTTCTCACATGAAGTAAAACCCATTCAAATGCTTCATCTGGCAAACAGTTAGGGTAGCTTATTGTATATGAACTGGTTTAACTTTTGTACAATTCAGTGCTATTTGTCCTCTTGAATTCTTTATTATTGCTAATAATATTGCCACAATTTAGAAGAAAGAAGGAAAAAGAGGCAAGTGATCACAACTAGTAATAGAAACAATCTTTGTGATGGAACTTTGTCTTCAGTAATTCATCTGCAAAATCTTGTACTACCTCAGGTTTGGATTACTCAGTTACTTAAAAAACCCTCAAGTGCTTTGTGCTTTCCTGGTGCTGTACTTTGTCTGAGCATTTGCTTTTTTGCTATTGTGCTTCTGGGTTCTCCTTTTATTTCTACCAGCCATACCAGAACAGCATCAAAGATATGAAAAATTTGCATTTTAACATGACGGCTCCAGTATACATTTTTTCCCTCAATTAATGCAAACCTGTAAAAAAAAATTAGACTGCCTGTGAGAGGAAAAAAAACACCTCCAGTTGTTTTGCTGTCCCATTTCTTTGAATTATTGCATGATTTTCCAAATTTCTTAAAGATATGTGTTTTACATCTGCAAGTAATGCATGGACATGAAATGATATACAATCAATGCATATGCAATATAATATTTATATTGCTGCATAGAGATTTTCTTTCCATTTCTGAGGCTGCAGATGAGACTGCAGGTACACTGTTCTGACTTTTTAAGCAAATTAGTAAAATAGTCTGCTACCAGTAAGTCTTAGAAAAAGAGAGCTTTTTAGAGGAAAAAAAAGAAGCAATGTAGGAGTGAAAGCGCCCAAATACCATCAGGAAATAGTAATAAATATATTTCTAATTTACTTAAATAGCTAAATGTACTGGGTCTGGCTGGGATGGAGTTTACTTTATTGGTAGCAGCCTTTACAATGCTGCATTCCAGATCTGGGGCTAAAACAGTGCTGATCACAAACCACAGCTTTGGCTACGGCTGAACAGTGCCCGCACAGTGTGAGTGAGGCTTTCTCCATTGCTCAGTCTGCCCCTCGGTGAGGAGGCTGGGGGTGGGCAAGAGGTCAGGAGAAAACACAGCCAGGGCAGCTGATCTGAACGGGCCAATAGGATATCCCATTCCATACTACACCGCGCTCGGCAATGAAACTGGGTGTGTTTGTCTGCCACGGTGGCCACTGCCTGGAGACTGGCTGGCACCAGGCTGCTTGTGGGAAGTGGTGACTGATTGTCATTGCAACAATTGTGGTGGAATTTTTTCTTCTTTCCGTTACTGTCTTTAACTCGACCCCAAAATTTTCTCCCTTTTTCTTTTCTGATTCTCTCTCCTCCTCTCTCCTGTCTCACAATGGGAAAGTGAATGAGCTGCTACACAGATGCTTAGCTGATGGCTGGGATCAGATCACAACAAAAATTAATATTAAACTAAGGATGCAATAAATGAAAATCACCATTCTAAATGGAATCACAAAATTCTTTTAAGGCATATCTCTTTTTTTCAAATGCATTTGATCTCTAAATTGTAGTAAAATATTAATACCAGTAAAATAAATACAGTTAAAACTCCTCTATCTCGAGAATAGTAAAGGAAATTATAAGTTCAGGTTCAGTTTGACAAACCATTTACAACTTGCAATACTGGATCTCTGAACCCACTTTTTAAAAATTAAAATGGGCATTTCTACATTAAATAAAAGCCCTACTGGAAAGATTTCATGAAGTGCTAACAATATGCCTTTGAAAAGGATTAATTTACAGGTGAAAGGATAAGTATGTATTAGAACTAAAGAAAGGGGATCAGAGATGGAAAGAGAAGCGTTGCCAAAGCTACACTGTGTTGCAATTATAGTAACCTAAGAGCTCTGTTCCCTTTAGTCCAATTCTTGGTGCTAGAGTTAGTTTATTTCTACTGGAAAAATAAGTAATACAGTTTCTAGTATTCTCAGGTGGTCTCATGTTATTAGGAACTCTATAAGCATTGCAGCACTTTTTAAAACTTTGGCCTGTACTTTTAAACAAGGTTCTCCATGTTGGTAGGAGGTCCTGAGCAAGTACTAGTTGACAGTTGTGAAGCACCAGATGTTACCAGAGATTTGATTTTGATTTCAACAGTTCGTCAAAATACACTTTTGTTGTTGCCAGTACTCCTGCTTTTCCCAGCAATACAAAAACATTTATGACTGCTGGCACTTCAAAATAACGTGCATGGTCACAGCTACAAGTTGCTTTGAGAAAAGTAGTGCTTGGCATACTAGCCCCTTTTCTAAGTTAAGAAACGTGGTTTGCTTTCAGAAAACTTAGAAGCATCAGGGCTCCCTCGTCCAGCAGTAAAACTTTGTTTCCCATTGGAAGTGGATTAATGCATGTTAACAAACACCCATTTTAATCTGTAATGTCATTATACAGATGTTCGCAACTGAAGAGAATATTCTTTGGACCCACCTTGATTAAGGTACAGGCCTATCACAATGTCTGCATTTAAGCAACTAAATATTAGAAACCTATTCCAAGTACGTGACTTGGAAACTCATGAGTGTTTTACAGAAAGAGAAAGGATTGGAGGAATTTTCCACCAAAAAGCTTTTCGTTCTTCAGTTTTTCCATACTGAGACAGTCCAAGAACTCAGCTTGGACAATGCTCTTAATTTCTGTGACTATGATAGGAAACTTTGCCAGAGATTGTAGGAGAGTGGTTCCAAAGCCCAATGGTCCTTTCCAGAACTGTATTTGAAATGAATTTTACACATTTTACAGATATAAAAGGTGCAAATGGAAACTGTTGTAGAACATCTGTAAGCAAAGTGAAGAGAGGGGGAAAAAAAAGAGAGAGAAAGCGATCATTCTGGATAGGATAGCAAATGAAGCACTAGTAGTGATACAAAGGAGGTATGCAACATGGGCAGCAACGGAAAGCAGCGTTTATGACTTTCCAAAGGAATGAAGACAAGTGAGTTGGAGAAGCTCTGTTTAAAGAAAAGAGCAGGCTGATCTAACAAAAAATTTGCTTAGTTTTAAGCGTAAAGGCCAGCTTTGCGACCTTGCTAGAAAGATATTTGTTTACAGCCCAGGTCTGTGCTGTCAGAGAAAACAGCATGGTGTAAGTTTTGCTTATACCACCATTTATTTTTACATTTCCTTCCTTTTTCAGGAGGTTGTATCAAGCATCTGCAGGATATAAGATCCATTCGTAGCTATCACATGAAAGGCTGAAAAGGATAAATGAAAAGTACACCATTGGCCTAAGTGTGATGTACTGACCTCTGCTACCATGCGTGAAAAAAATGGTTGTTCTCCCTGCATTTACATGTGTTGATTCTAAAATCTCTCTGCAGCTCTCTAAAGGCATGGTTCTGTGTTAATATTCTGCTTTTATAGGAATACGATATAAAGTATTAAAGCTGCAAAGGCAAAAAAATTGAAAAGCAGGCAATTTTATAGTTAAAATCACACATAAAACTTTAAATCTACTGCTGCCACCTGTGCACATGTGGTATGACCACTTTTAATGCTATATCTACACATTATTTTTCCTAAAGTAGGCCTGTTTCATCTAATGTGCAAAATGGATATTGCTCAAGATACTCCCACAGGAAGTGGTTTAACATTTTTGTGAAATTGTAAGTCAGTCTTCACAAGCTTTTCGGCCTGTCACTCAGGAACCTGGAAGTCTGTAACCAATCATTTTTTCTCCCATACGACATTATGCATTTCACAGCTGGAGGAACAGAGACAAAGTCTTTTGTGGGTAACATATGGGCTCAGCAGTAAATGAAGGGTTATAATTTAGGACCACCTGACTGCCAGGCATGTGTTCTGACACAATACATTTCTTTCAAATGTGATGAACAGAAGGATGTTCAAACCAGATCACACTGTAAGCCTGCATCCTGTCTCTGACCTTGAGGAGCCAACAGGACAGTCTGTGAGGACAGGAGAAGCCTGTAGTGATAGAAATACATTGTCTTTGTAAATATCGTAATATTTTCTTGGGAATATTTCAGTCTTGAGTGATGTCTGACTCTGAAGCTTCCTAATACAGAAGTGATGGGTTTTTTTACTTAATGGCCATCAGTTTTCTTCCATGAATTGATCCTGGTGCTTTTTCATAACACAATATCTTAAGTCTTAGTAAAGTGAGCTGAATTTGTGTATGCTCTTTATTTCTCTTGTGAAACTGTGGATATATGAAAATAAATACCTGGGATCTGAGGACACAATGTGGAAACATGTAAAAAATGTTGGTTTACATAATTTCTGGACAGGATGATGGGGAAATTGTCACCTGCAGATAAATGAAAATTTTCATTGAGCTTCCAGAGCTGAATGGGAAAAAAGACCTTGGTGAAACTGAGATCAAAATCTGTATTCACCACAAAACCATGGGTGCTGAATCTTCTTTAAATTACAAACTTGATTCATTGTTCTGGCACCTTGCACAGGGAAAAGACAGATAAAGTTACTGGGATAGAAAGAAATACTTAAGAAGGGATCAACCTAGAACATACCCTTAATTTTTTATTTGCTGTTATGGCTTTCTGCCATTTGGTGCCTCTTTATTTGGGACCCTGAGGTCAGTTTGAGTCTGGATGCTAGCTATTAATATTCATTCAGCATCAGGCCATGCTTTTTGTTGGGATTATTAGCCTGGACACAACTTTACTGAATGCAAATTACTGCTATTACATGAACATAAAGTGACTGCATTTGAACTTGTTTGGTTAAATCCTATCAGAAGAGCTCTGATGCACCAAAATCTGTGAATTAGTGCAATTATTGCAATATTAACATACTTAGCACACCTATTCAAAGAGTATCTTTCTTTTAAATTAATTACCAAGTTTTATACTGAACCCTTTTCAACTGCTAAAGCAAAGGAAGCAGGGCTGCCACAAGCTGTCACTGGTCATATTGGCTCCCACACCCTGAACAGCATGACACTCTCATTTGGAAAAAAGTTTGTAATGAAAAATGGTGAGAAAATTCAGATGGTATGAATAACTTACATTCTGACAACAAGTAGCTCGATATTTCTAATTTTGCAACTTTCTCAATATCCTTTATGTTTTTTATATTTAGTTGCCTCTTTTTCAATAAGAAGAAAAAAGGTGAATACAAACTCTCTTCTGTTCAACCACAAAAGCATTCCATAGTGTGCTCATTAAAAAGCACCTGGACTGCAAACTATGGACATGCCACCATCGTATTTTCAGTATTGCAGACTGAAAGACCTCCTCATCTTGTTTAAAAGTTTTTCCTTTTTTGGGAAATTGAAATATGCAACGAAGTGTTTTTATTTCTGTGCAGTGCTTACTTTGTACAGCTGAAAAAATAAGCAATGTAATAAGGAGTGATGTACCAAGCACTTATAATGGTTCCTGCCATGGGTTTTGAAACAAATGTGTTAATCAATGCTAATCTGGTTCAGTGCTTTGAAAACTACTGTATGTTTTTTTTACAGCCCACTTGCCATCCCTGCTAGTATTAAAAATGCCCTCCATTGCATACATGTTTTTGTTTTATTGCACCTTTAGGCAAATTTAAAGCAAATAAGAAGATATAATTATGTTTGATTAAGGTAGCTTGGTGGTATATTTGCGTCAACTAGTTCAGTGTCTATAATTTTTTGTTTTTTGGTTTCATTGAATATGTACAAGGGAAAAATAGATTCAGAAGGTGCTGTGTACTCTGCTCTGGAGATGTACTTTGTTCAATTTAAAAGAAATGATTGCAGTATTATAGAAAAAGAGGAGAGACATGCACACCTCTGGTGTGTGATTCCCCAAGACTTGAATTACCCCTCAGAGATGCCCACGTGTCTCCATTGATTATACAGAACATTTAGGAAAACTACATGCTAAAACAGACTCGTCAGCTTTATACCTACACTGGCTGTAGGTGTTGAGGTTGTACTGGTGGTGGTGATAGGGGTGGCTTCTGTGGAAGGTGTCCAGGGGCTGCTCCATGCCAGACACAGCTGTCTTCAACCAGCCCACTGCAGGGCACAGCTGAACCCCTCAGCTATGACGATTGAACCTTGGGCAAAGCAGATTTAAGGAAGGCTAAAAATGCCAGACAGGCAAAGGGAAAAACAGAGGGAGAAACAGCTCCGCAGAGGCCAAGGCCAGAGAAGGAGAAGGAGAATGGGAAGAATGTACTCCAGGCATTGGAGCAAAGTCCCCTGCAGCCTGTGGGGGACCCACACCGGAGCACGCTTTTTCTTGAAGGACTGCAGCTCATGAAGATCCCACACTGGAGCAGGTAAAACGCATGAGAAGGACGTATGGGCAAAGATCAAAACTTTTACATGGACCATAGCCCCTCCTCACTCCCCCTGTGCTGCTCGGGGGGGAATAGAGGAGTTTGGAGTCTGGAGTGAAGATGAATGTGGGAAAGGGGGAAAGAAATGTGTTGTTTCAATGTTTTTCTTTGATTCTTTCTATTCAAATCTATTTTAATTGTCAAGAAATTAAATTAATTTTTCACATTCAAGTTTTGCCCATGATGGTAATTGGTAAACAATTTCCCCAACCTTCTCTTGACCTCTGAACTTTTGCATCACATCTCTTCAGTCCTGACAAGGAGAGGGAGTAAGAAAGAGTCTGAGTGGGAGTCTGGCTGCTGGTAGAGGTTAACCCACCACAGCACCTAAGCTTAAAAGGAATGATATCAAGTAGTAAATGGGAAAGAGGAGGCATGCCAGCATCCATTTTATGATAAGTATTTGCATAACTTTTCTAAAAAAGAAAAACTCTGTGCCTAAGATTAAGGCATGCACTAAATCGTTTTACTATTATTTCTGATTCAACTACGATTAGAAAATACAGCAATTCTTTGCTTCTGATAAGGAATTATTTTCCATTAAATCTATTTGTGTGACATCCCACTGAACATGAGATACGCCATAGACCAAAGATGCAATACCGGTAAGCACAAAATCATAAAGCTAGAAGACCAACTTTATCAGTTCCTTACTGCTTTAATTTTCTTGAAAAACATGATTTTGACTAGTAATACATAAGCATGTTAGCAGAAGAAGAAATAAATGAGTTTGTGGCATGGTTGGGCACATTCTACTTAGATTACATGCTGGCCTCGAAATCTTATGGTCTAAATAACTAAGACTGAGCCAGTAGGACAGAAAAGATCCCTAATGTAACCACATGCTTAAATCAAAAATGCTGAAAGGCCAAAACAAGACCTTAGCTGTAGTCTAGGTCACTGTTGCTCTCCAGGTTTCCAAATTAGCTGTGTCTGTTTTCCCTTTAGTAATGATACATGCTCTTCTACCAATATTTGTACAAGAAAGAAGGCATAGAGTCTTTGGAACTGCAGTGTGTTAACAGATGCCCAATTAATCTAGTCAGGTTTCTTTTCCTTAACTTTTCTTGATAACCTTGATGAAACATATTGCTGCTGCTACATTCCTCTGATTGCCTGTCTCATTAAATATGTACTGAGTAACAAGTGACAGCACTAGATGCTTTATGGTATAAACACACAAATACTGAAACAAGCCATTTTACGTGCTCCAGAAATGCCTATTTTCCTCACGTATTTACTTTTAATTAAAGATGCATCCACTTATAAGGACATTCATCACCATGATCATCATACTACTGGCAAGGAAATCCCTCATTGTGAAAACTTTACTCTTACTAATCAGTTCCTCCTGGGACAATTTAGGAGAGATAACGAGAAATGCATAGCAAATCAATTCCTCATCATGTGTAAAATGTAATGATTTCAAAAATTTCATCACTCCATATTGGGTTTGTCCTAAAACTTCATGTCACTTTTCACCAAGAAAGAAAAATAACAAAACCACCATGTTATTAAGTGCCTCTACAAATGATGGACTTCAGTTCAGTCTCTCATATCGGATGTAAGTGCTCCTAACAGAACATATGGTTTTTAAACTGGTACAGTTTAAAGCAAAATTGCATCTTCCCAGAAAACACTGCAGTTGTAATGAACTAACGTACCTTGATTATAAAAAAAATAAAAATAATTCCATCCAATTCTCAAATGCATCTAGTGGTAAATGAGGGTGTGGAGTGTATGATGGACAAGACAGGGCTGCATGTATTCTGCCCCACCACAGATTCACTTTCTAGGGAAGGCAAGTTTTCTTCCCGCAGTCACTTCTGTGGCGAGGATGGAGAATCAAAGATCTGTGCTCCTTAGTATTTCCATACCACGCTTTAGGTCAGCACTTCTAATGCCTCATCTTCCCGGGATCAGTTTCGCTGTGAGAATGGAAACAGGACTGCTAACATTTGAAATATTTTATTTTAAAATATATAATCTATCTGCAATGGCATAAAGGTTTGTAGAAGCAAGAGCAGATAAAATGCTTCTTAAGATAGTCTACCTAAACATTTCACTCCATGCAAGGGCCAGACTGATCTTAGCTATTTGTACTCAGCTATTCTTCCAGCTGACTTTATACTGTGAAACTAAAGTTTGCAGATTTTATGTTGGTAAAGTTTGCCGCCATTGTTAAGGTCCATCGGCATTTGTCTTATTAAGGTTATGCAAGGCCTGTGCTTTACAGTGACTATCAACATACGGCTGGAATCAGTAATCGTGCAGAGAGCCATAAAGGTTTTATTGCCACTACGTCACTTGTGAGTTATGTAGGTCATCCCAAACAAGTGGCAAAACAACTTTTACAGCAACATGCACTGTTGTATTTCAGTCATGCCACCCAGAGTACATCACGGCAGCATTAAAGAAACAAATTTAGCAAGCTTTTAAAATAAAATGTTTTTATTGAAACTGCTTTTATGTGACCCTCCACCTGCAAAGCGAGTTGCCTTGCTTGCCCACAAATCCCAAAGATTTAGGGAACTCTTTGCCTGGGTTACGCTATGCACATATTTAGTGCACATATTTAGTGCAACTATAATGCTGTCTACTACTTTTTATGTTCGTTACCTTATCTTTGTTGCACAGTTTAGCTTTCAAGATGTGTAATTATATATGCACGTTCATAATGACATAAAATCCTACTTTGATTCCTTGCAAATCAAAATTACTTATTCTGCCACACTGTTATTTGCAGTTAGGCTTTAAATTTCACTTGCTGCCTTGAGCTAAAATATATGTGAAAGAAGGTGCAAGGTCATCTACACAGGATATTAACATTTTTACAAAACAGGAACCATTTCTACCCATATCACACTCTGCTTCCAGTCCTATGGTATTAATAAACCCTGCTTACACACTGTAGTTATTTCAAAACCTATTAAAATGCCAGGGATCACTTATTCAAACAGGGCTTTTATGGTTAATCAGGAAATTTAGCATTGATTATACTGCATCTGCTTTTAAATAAAGCAAAAGAAATTTGCCCACTTAAGAGTCATAATCAATCCCTTTGGGACACTGAGGGGAATTAGCATATTTAATTACCCTGCAATGGATTCTTTTTTTACTCAATATTTAAGACATATTGTATTACTGCAAAAGGTGACTACCTGCTTTATGAACTGCACAAGAGACCTAGTGTGGCTGTGAGGAAGGGGACTACTTTTATTTCACACTGCTACAGAATGATTAATATTTTCTTCTACGTATTCAAAATTATTTGATACCTAGGTTATGATCTTTGAGTGGGAGAATGCCTAAAAATACATCGTTGCTAGTAGTCAAAGAGGTATAGGATTGATTAAGGAGTGGGCACCCTCTGAAGAATCAAGTTCTAGGCTCCCAATTTTATCCCCCTTCCCCGAATCCAACCTCCATTTATACTTTTGATAAAGCTGGAACTGTTGCAGTAATGCCTCTCTGTGTGCACCTACATAGGTGTACAGAAGCAAAGCCAAGACCAGGACCAAGGCCAAATTCATCTTCTTTCCACATTGTGTTCTGTGGTAGTGTCTTGAGGACTACCTGTGCAACAACTGGGATAGTCCTTGCAAAAGCGTGCACATACCCCCTAAAATGCAAACTTTGTAGGTATGTGGGTTATCCTGGAGCACTGAGCAGCATTTCTCTGTTTTCTTTTGCAGTGATCTTACATGATCAGTCCTGGGCAAAAAATGTGGCCCAGAGTCCTTCCTAGAAAGGCAGATATATCACCTTAGGAAGAAGCTGAGAGTCTGTGGTACAGTCTGCACATCAGGTATGGTGTTTCACCCAGCGCAGGAGGCAGCAGCTCAGCTACACTGTAGAAGTGGACATGGTTCATGGTACCACCGCTCTGGAATGTGGGAGTGTGTGGATTCAGCCCATGGCCCTACGGTCTCGTCTCTGGGTCTCCCTGCACACCCTGCTCCCCCAGAGAGCTTTCTGTGTTGAGCCCTTGGTCAAGGTCTTATTACTCATTCCTC